>VZTL01023067.1:11253-29934 GCA_013400535.1 Scopus umbretta
TGGGAGGGTTTGATGGTGATGATTGATAGGTGAGTAGGATTTGAAGATGCAAAAGCACTATTGGAAAACCACCTGGTGACTCTGCTTCAGCAGAGTACACTGGATTATTCATTCTGTGGGAAGGTGAAAGTCTTTGCTTTTGAAATTGTGCCTTAGTGAATAATCTGGAACATTATGAAAACAGTGAATTCATCTGTTCATGAATAGTGTGGATATTTTTGCTTTTGTGCCATACCCATCCACAGCAATATTTTTTGTATTAAATACTATGAATCCACTTCACCTGTCAGCACTATTCAAAACACAAAATGCTGCATGAATAGGAAGGATGTTCTGGGATCTCTCAGATGATTACTGTTGCTAGGAAAACCACTTCCTGATATCTTTGTGCTCAGTGTCTGTGTCTCTCTTTGTGTACAGCCTTCAGTGACAGGCAAATTCATATCAAGGCACAGGGAAGAAATAGGAAAAGTTTAGAAATGTTTAAAGAACACTGCTTAAAGTTAAAAGGCGGATGTCACCGCAAATAATAGTTAAGAGTTATGATTTCTTTCCTATGTGGGATTATTGGTATTAAATTGGAGAGAACTGCAGTGCTGGTTATGCTGTGACTGTGAATCTGATGCAGACTTGGGCTGCATTAAAGCTGAAAATTGTTAGGACCTCCAAAATGCAGTTAATGTATTTTGTATTGTGACAGCAAAGAGGCTTATACCAAAGGGTCACAAACACTGACTTCTCATCCCTATTTGTCTGGTTGAGGGTTTTACTTATTTTGATTATTTTTTCTTTAAAGCAAATTTCTGAGAGAGTTAAATGTTTACATTAGCCACGGGGCTTTATAGGTTTGTATTTTTTGTTTTTTTGGTGTTCACTTGCAAGCATAGGAATCATAGTATTTATTCTGCTGTGATATATAGTGTTGAGTGCTAACAACTATAAGATAATATAAAGAACTAACATTCTGAAAGTCATGGTGTGACCAGAAACCCAGACTTAAATTATACAAGACATTGAGACTTGTATGCTATATTCTCAGGAATGTAATGCTTTGGCTATTTCAGGCTCACCATTTGAGTTGTGCTCTTATATGATGGATCCTAAATCAGGGAGCTAGCGTTACATTCATTAAAGAATAAAACTGTGGCACGAAAAGCTAAGTGTCAGCCAGGAAAAAAGTCTGTTCCCCAAGTTTCTGCTATCACCATTCTCTACTGCTGCTGTTGCTGCCTGACCAGATTCCCACACCAGTGAGGTGGGTTGTGTGTAATATTCCCTACTGCTAGGTTTTGGGACTTATTAGGATAAAACTGAATTGAGTTGAGCTGAGATATAATAAGGATTTAGGCTGATGTTTTTGAAGGAGTTTGGGATAACTACAGCTAATAACATCTGTAACGGGCTGAAAAAAATTCTCAAACCCTCTGCATTTTTATGCAAATCTTTCCCTTCATTTGCTTGATATTTGGTATCCCCGTCCTGTCTGTTTTTTCTTAATGAAAACAAAATTGTCATGGAAAGGAGTCTTGCAAAGAGGGTTTCTATCTGAACAGAAGAGCTAAATTGTGTAGGTTCAAGTCAGCAGATGAGCAGAAGCACTGTGGCCAGACCTTTAAAATCTTTCACCTGAGGTTGGCCGTTGCTAGTGATGTATGAGGTTCCCCTCTCAGGCCAGTCTACGGAGTTTATCGTTCTCAGGCACAACTGTAGAGATTTGGAGTTTTTACCTGAAACACCTCAGGTTTGGTTTTTTTTTTTTGTCTTTAGAAGCCTCTTGTGTACGAATCCGGTGTGCCGAACAAAACAGCATCCATCACGTGCTTTTGCCCAGATGTTAGCACTGATTCTTTTCTATTGATGGCAAAATTTGCTGCTAAACTGAGCTGGATTTGTCAGTTCTACCAGCTGAATAAGATGGTGCAGCTGTACAGGGTAGATTTGGCTACTTAATGGATAGACTAGTTTTTATCTCCTGCACTTGGCTGGAACTAGTCTGAATGTACCATTCCCTCCCAAACTGGATGTGTAGTTCTGCCGCCTGCCCTAAGGAGAACAATGGCTCCCACTGGATGCTTTGTCCTATTTTTTTTCTACTCTCTAGCTGCAACATCCTTTTAATAAACCAGCTCCCAGCCAAGTACAGTCTTTCCCCAAAACATTCTAATTCTGTAAAATAGCAGAAAATTTATTCTGTTCTCCTGGGTCTTTAAGTCCATGTTTTAAAATTCGAAGGGAGTAAGCCAAGTATCCTCTACTGTGATACGGCCAAGAAAAGGGATATATTGTATTTTCTAAAAGGAACTAGCTTAACAGTTTTAATGATTATAGGAAGAACCCCCCTCCCAAAAAAAAAAAACAAAAAAACCCACCCTAGTAGTTATTAAAGGGAAGAGTTCGTGGGCAATAACTATGGATGAAACAAAGATTTTCTGACTTTCCACTAAGTGTTTCACTTTCCTTCTCCTTTTCTTTTATCATTATTTATATTTATTTGTTTTACAGTCTAGTGGACTCGGAGGATAAATTCCTTTATGTGCTTGGTGCTATAGAAGAAACATGTTAAAACATAACTCCTGATTTATTTGTAGTCTAGTAAAGACAAACAAGCAGAAAATGGCAGCGTTGGCATTATGGATGGCTAAATGAGGACCAGTGGCAATAAGCAACAAGCCTGGGTTTGTAGGAGGAGTCAGTGTCAGAGGCTGAAATCAGACCTTGGATTTGTGTGCCATAGCTCAGTAGGTCTGTGGGCTGTTTTGTTTTTGCTAAGACTTCTCTGCCTTCCTTTCCCTGCCACTCTTTTTGTTCATCTTTTGTTCAATTTGTCCATTCTTCTTTGTCTCCTTCAGGGTGCCAGAAAAGAACTAAAACCCCACCAAATAATATAACTAGTTTCCCTGGGATGGCCTAATGAATATGTGATGAAATAATTTAAGTAGACATTTAGTCTTCTAGAATTTCACAGTCTGAATGACTAAATTCCTTCCCTCTTTTCCCCCTGTGTGCAGGAGTCCAAAACTTTTAAATCATTATGTGGCAAATTTACCCCCACCCACCTATTGCTTTTGCTCCCACTTTTCCTTTTTTTCTGCTAATGAGTCATGATATGTAATTACCTTCTGTCTTTTCTGCATTTAGTGAGCATGCCAGTGCAGAATGATTTAAGAAAATAAAAAAGGCTTTAAAAAAAGACGAGGAAACAAGTAAGCATCCAGGACTGCTTTGGCTCCCACTCACCATTCTTGCTCTTGCCAAGTGTAATGAATATTGCTTTTTCTCTATGGCACTCTGAAGCAGGATTAAGTAAACTTGTATCTACATTATTACATTTTAATGAATGTTTATGTATTAGCGTGATTTTTTTAGTGGGTCATCAAGCTTTACTGGACACTTACGAAGGTGGTGAAATTCAAATGATCTGATCTCTCCCTGAAGCACTTTGTCTTTAAGTCTATTATTCAGCCTTGCAATGCATGCTAGAATGAGCTGTGCAAACGATACTACGTGAAATAAGCAGAGGCTGCAGTGTATAATGTGGGAAGGGCTGAGTGTGGGTCGTGGTGTGCTTTTATCATGGCCCCTTCTACAAGTGCTGATTTAATTTCTGGAAAAACTAGGCTGTCTTAGACCCCCTAAACCTCAACCTGAATTGGGGAAGTGCACATCAAAGTCAAGGCACCTCGGAAGTGCCCTACTTGCCAGATCCTTCTGTTTTTAAAGTGCTTTTGCTGTGTGTAGCTGTGACAGCATGTCCTGAAGAGAGAGGTGTTTGGGGCTGCTTATTAAATAGTGGGAACCAGAAGTTCATTGTCACTTTAGGAATTTGTTTTTAGGGATTGTTTCTTCTTACTGATGTGGGGAAGAATGTAAAAGCCAGCTCTCTCAGCCACTGAATAATAAATGATTGAATAGCAGAAATTCAATAGAGCTTTTTCTGTGAATAAAATGGCAAAGAAAATAACCATTTCTTTGGGATAACTCATCCATTCATGGATAGCTTCTTTTGGTAAATAAATATCTTGCCACCTGCAACTCTGTGCTCCTAAAGCTGTTGTGTAATTTTCAGTATTTTCTGATGGCTTCTGAAATGAGTTTTAAGAAGATTGTTGTTTAAAGTAAACAAAAAGACAGAAAAGAAAAAGAACTTACATCAAAGATATCAGCATTTCTCCTCTCTCTGCATGTTTCCCCTGAATATGGAGTTGGCAAACTCTCAAATCACTTTATCATGTTTGAACTTGGAAAAATGTATGATAATACCAGCTGAGCTAATATTTAAAGAGCTCTTCACTTCAGAATTTTATTGTCTCTTTCTCGGTTCTTCTAAAGTCTTCTGACAGGTATGGTGGTGAGGCTGTGAGTGGCTCAGGCGACTGAAAAAGGAGGCAAAAAGACATTTGTACCTCAACCTGGATCAACTGGGTCTAAAATAGCCCCTTCAGGATTTCTTGGAGATAAATTTATTGCAGTAGTCTCAAGGACTGCTTAGTGGCCAAGTCTCAAGCAGGGAACCATGTACTCTGGCTTTCCCTGCCAGCTCTCCACCTCTGCAGGATCCTCTGTTGTCTATAGTAATCTGGTTGTGCCTCTGGAGGTGTGGTTGCTGTGCTCTGGAGTTTGCAGTGTCTGATTAGGATTAAGAGATCCTTCTTGCACAAATAAAATTATAAATTCAGATAGCTTTAATTGTGTTTTTTCCCCAGTGTTCCCCCCACCCTGGTGGTTTGTGTCTTTTTTTTTTTAATGTGTGTCATGGTGGTAACTCCTAGTTGCAGATTTCTCACAGGCTCAAGGAGAGGTGGGAAGTAGCACTTTGATTTTAAGTGGATGTGCAGTAGAACAGGGGTTATCAGCACATTAGTGACATTTTATTTTAGACTGTTATTTATGGCTTCCTTACTGGCCTCTTATGTGAGTTGAATTGCTAGTAGGAAGAAATGGTGGGAAAGGATAGTTCTGAGGATCTTGGAGGTCCTTGGGGGCCTTAGCCATTTAGGGCTTGCTTTGAAAATGCTCTAAGGCTTGCAATGTGTGGCTAGCAAGTGTTGTCTTGTGGTTTTGTTGGACTTTTACCTGCTTTTACCCTATTTGCCACCACACCAGACAATCAAATCAGGCCTTGGCAGGTGATCTCTAGAGGCATTTCTCCAAAATGCTTAAATGTTAATATATCCTCAAAATCGAGTGGGCCAGAGAGATAAGGAGGTTTTGGCTTTCCTTCATCTATGGTCTGACCCTGGGAAGTGCTGGGTATTATCTCCCTCAGCACCTCAAGTAGTGTGTGCTTTGGCATGGCTTTAGGATCCTTGACCCTTATGAGATCTGAGCCATAGGGTTGGTATTTCTGAGTCTGAAGTCAATGTATACTTAAGGGTTAGCTCGGTCATCTGTAGGTGAGATTCTCCTTGCAACTATTCTGTACTTTAATCCCAACTTGTGGGAGTGAAACTGTGGCAATCTTAAGTGTATAATTTCCTTCCTATTACATTATTTCTTCCAGTACAGGAGGTACCCAGTGTTTGTCATTTAGGAGTGTCATATCATTACATTGCATATTGCAGTGTAATGATGTGAAATGATTAAATGACAAAATGCCAGTTCACTGCCAAAAATCTTAAGTAGCATACTTTTATTTGCAGATGGGAAAGCTATTATTAATTTCTGTATGGGCTTTGCCAGATGAAATAACATAAGCAGACTGAAAAGGGAGGTGGGTTTAATCCTTTTTCTAATTTGAACATGAGTAGTAGGAGTGATGTCCACCTCTAGTCCTCACTTCAGAGCATATGTCCAGTGCCAGCGGTATATTGCCATGCATTGGCCTAGTCTACTGTCAAATAATGATAGCAGATATCAAAAGAACAGGCTGGCATTTTTGGGGGGTGAGATACTCAGCCTCAAAGAATGCTATGTTAAGCAGTTTAAGCTGTTTTGTTCAGTATTGTTTCTTAGTATTCAAAAATGTTTCTTGCTAGATTAAAGATAATCTAAATATGGCATCAAAATTAAATGAGTGTGCCTCTGTTTTTGCAAAAGGATGATGGGACTGAAGTCAGCATGGATAAGGGGAGCAGGTGTCTAGAATTTGAAATTACTATATCCAAGGTGAAAACAAAATTTGGAGAACTTAATGTGTTCAGGAGGAATTGGAAATCTCTATCCTAGTGTGCTGAAATAACCAACATGGGAAACTGCAAAAGTCTAGTAGCAAGGATTTTTATCTAACAGTTTTGGGGCTGCCAGGCTATGTGTAGAGGCTAGCAAACATAGTCCCCTCTTTACAAAAGGGGAAAAACTGTTCCAGGCTCCATCTGCCTGTTAGTCTGACCTCAATAACATATGACGCCTTAGAACATGTTAGTAAAGAGAGAGTGAAGAGACAGAGCTAAATGTAAAACTGGGGAAAATGCAGCTGAGTTTACCAAAGGCAGACTAGGGGACTATCCAATGTCATTAAAGGTTTTTCCTGAGACATCCTAAGATAGTAGTTAGCAGTGTTCTTAAAGATGAATTTGAACATTAAGATGTGAATAGCGGGCCAGGTACTAGGATGACTGAGGAAACAGCCTGTTGTATTAGAACTTTGTAAGACTAAGGCTGAGAAGGAATTTTTCAGTTTTCCTTTCTCAAAACAGCCAGTGAGCATAAGGGAGGTAGAAAAGTGAAAAAGTAAAAGATAGTGTTGGCATAAGAAAAATAACTCTACACTATAAGTGAATTCATTTCAACTGCCATCAAGGAGAGGAGGCTCTGGAGCAGCCATAGAGTATTAGTGGAGGCCAGAACATCTAATGACTTTTCAGGTGGAGAATAGGTGCATGAAAGCATTTATGCAATGTGGCTGCCCTTGTCATTCACTTTCTGCTTTTGAAACTGTATTCCTGTTTAATGTAAGACTAAATTTCCTACTTCTTGTTTCCTTGTACAAAGGAAAGGGACTAGGATAGGCAGATCAGCCAAAGGTTCAAAGTGATATTTTTTTTTCCTGAAAAGTTTAAAAAAAAAAAAAATTTGCATCAAAAAGGGGAATTCCTGTCTTGTAAGGACAATATTCTTCCAGTATGACTTATGTAAATCTGTGTGTGGGAACAATATTAGCTACTATTTGGTGTAACAAAATACTTGAAATAAGTGAGAATTACAAATGTTGTTTTGGAAATTTCTGGTGGCTCTCAAGAGGCTGTCTGGCTTGTTTTCTAATGCAAAGATAGGTAAACCTGAAATGTTCACGTGTCTGGCTCTCACCTTTTTGGGGAACTCTTTGGTTGTTATCCCTGGATGACATTACTCTGATATTCCTCCAGGTTTAGTTCAAGCTCAGAGTCCCTAGGCTGAAGTGTCAGTAGATGAGTGACAAGAAATTCTGAATGGATGGTCACTAGCGGAGAAATACACTTTTCTCCCTGGGTCCCACAAACCCATCTCGGTTGCAAAGCCACATCTTAGGCCAGTTTCTGTTCTGACTTTTGCCCGAGGGGAAGATTATTGGGAGATACACAGGTTAAAGCTGACACAATGATACTGTTTGCATGCCTACAGCTATGCATATGTTTGTACTTTCCTAGACTGGGGCCTTAGCCAACAAGTCCTGTATAGTGCTTTTCATGATATAGATAAGGTGATGCAGCTCTTATAAATTAAAACTTAATAAACACAAAGGATTTCTGGCTGGTTCTAAACTAAAATCTTGATTGTTTTAGTTATGTTTTGCAGTCTTATTTTGCTTTTGTTTTGTTAACGTAATCTGTGCTCAAAGTCAAAGGGGAAAAAAACAGGCAAATGGTTTGTATTTATATTAGGGTTCCTTGACACATTGGAAGTCGCTTGTCTGTTATAAAAAGTAGGATAACAGAAACCATCTCAAAACAATAATAACTTTGTGGATTTATAAACAATAGTAGCATGTTTGCCAAGATGGCTAGTAACTGCTTGAACCTGTCTTTTTAGCCTGATCTTTTTTTCTAAGAGAAAACACAAGAGTCAAGTTTCCACTTCTAGCACATTGGCAGAAATACAGAAACCCCATTCTTAATGTGATGGGACTCATAAATGGACAGCTATTCAACTAATAAAACTGTCAAAAGCATTCATTGTACATGCAGCTAAAAGGTTAGATGTTTGAAAGGCATTGCCATGCTAAATGTACTGCTTTATGTATGGACTGACTTCCCATTAATTTATTTACATAATAGATGAATTACAGTGCGTACAATAGACTTGGTTTTTAGTTGCTCTTCTCTAGGTTTAAGCATAAGAACACAGGAAAAACCCTTAACATTGTGGATTTTTTTTAAAAAGACACTTTAATTACCTTATAGAGTACAATAGCAAGACTTACATTTTGTTGTGGAGTCTCTTCTCCCATGGCTACCCAGTGTAGAAAATACTGTCTGAAATATTCACCCTTAGATCCTGATCTTACTGATCTGATTGCAAACCACTAGATCTCTAAAACTCAATGATTCACATTCATAAACTTATATTATCTATAAATTATATGTGAGGATAATGGTGCTGCAATCCAGGACCGCAGGTGCAGCTTTCTAGGATGCCTGAGTGCGGCACCACCAGCTGCAGTGGTGAGATCCACGTGCTGACCAGGTCCCAGGAACCCAGGAGCTGCAGCCTGTGCTTTTGCAGCTAGTCTTT
The DNA here is from genome assembly GCA_013400535.1 of Scopus umbretta. NCBI lineage: Eukaryota > Metazoa > Chordata > Aves > Pelecaniformes > Scopidae > Scopus > Scopus umbretta. The sequence goes on from VZTL01023067.1 coordinate 19,903, forward strand.
CCTTCAACCCAGATTGTCACACTGTATAGAAATGCTTTGATCTTTGATAGGAAAAAGCTGCTGCTAATTTCAGTGAAGTGATCTAGCACTAAGCTGAGAATATGTTCCCTTGTCTGTTCTGGGATTTGCTTCTGATAAGTGCCTGCCTCTATCAGTTCACTTTCAATCATACAAGAATAGAAAGTGTTCAATAACTTAAAGAATCAAAGTATGAAGGATGAGAGAGAAGCATTAATTTCTCTTGCCTCTTTTTGGTAGAAATGAATGACACTGACTTAAAGAAAATGGGCCATATCCATCCCTGCCATAATTCTGCCAGTTCTAGCGGCTGTACAGCAGAAGCAAAGCAGTCTCCCTGCCATTAAGGACTAAGCAGTAATAAATGGCTTAACCATAGTTAGCCTTGCTTTCCTTCCCAAGTCAGTGTGACACATTTTACAGTCTATTTCACTGTAAAACTCAAAAGGGCAAGAAATAAGCCTGTTCCTACCACCTTCTGTATGTTATGACCAGTAGACTGTTACAATGAGAAGAAACAAAGCAAAGTTAAAGAAAACAAATCTCTCTCCTAAACAGCCTAGCAAAATGCTGTTTTATTCAGTACAATCCTACCCTTATCCAGCAAGATACCTGCAATCATTTTCATCAGTAGTTTAATGAAATCATTGCTCTACAGCTGATTTCTTCTGTGATCAAAGCAAAAAGATATTTTATGTTGAAATAGTCTTGTTTCTTGTTTTTTTTTCTTTTTTTTTATTTTCATTCCAAGCTTTTTGTGACAAACAAGAGAAAAATTGTATTTTAAGAGAGGATTTGGTAACAGCCTAGTTAATTAACTGCATTAGCTATGGTTTGGAAAAGGGTGACCTATGTAATGCTCTTTTGCATACTCAAATTTGGCTGTAAAATAAGTGTAAAACTCATTTTACCTGGAGCTTATGTCACCTGTGCAATCACTCACTTGCTTATGATAGTCTTAAAATATTGGGCGGGCTGGGTTATAGACAACCCTAAACAGCAGATTTGTATGGTTTGCTGCTACTTAATGGCCTTAATATAGAAGAATTAGCTTTCAGTGGATATTTTTTTCTTTGGTACTGATATCTCTGCCCATAGTAGGGAAACAATATCTTGGAAAGATACTTTACAGAAGGATGATGTTCTTGCTTCTCTTCAACAGAGTGTGTAGGTCTTGAGTTACGATTCAATTATTTTTTGCTAAGATATATACTTTCATTATCACTTAAGAGTAACTTTGAGCTGAAATTTTCTGTTGCTTGGCTGGTGGGAGTCCCTCTGTCCTAGTTCTTCCTCTCAGTACTGATCTCGCAGCAGAGGAGGGCAGAAGTCAGGGTTGTCTCATGGAACCAGCAGCAAGTCACCCTTCTGCTTGCTTGGATTTTGGTGTGAGATGGGTCAGAAACCTACACAAACCATGACCCATGGAGCACATACATGCTTCAAGTCTGTTATTACACTTAATGCCTCTTCCACTGTATTTTGTGTTAGTCTATGCCTAGTACTACACTTTTCTAGTATTTTTTAATTATTAGTTCATCTTGGGAAAAAGGTAACAAACAGGAATATATTCTTCACAGATCTAGATGTGTTAAAAAAAATCCAAACCAACAAAAGAACCACCCCACAAAACTCAAACTGAAACATTTTTGTAGCAATACCTTTGTGTGTGTGTGTGTATATATATATATAGATATATATAGTTACTGGGGTGTTGATCCATTTTTTAAAATATACTTATTTATGGGTGTCTGAAATCTAGCATCCCTAAAAGCAATGCTCAACTTAAAGTAATGCATTATATTTGAACACTGTATGTTTGACAATACATTTCATGCCTCATTTCCTGCCAGTTGTGAGCTCTAGTAAACACAAAGAGCAAATTCACATTTTTCATGTCAAAAAGCCCTATAGTTTGTTCCCTCTAGGATATCACTAGTTAAATAGATTTCTGTAAGGACATATTCTGTTCACACTATAATCTGTTGTGACACTAAATCTTAATCCGTCTTCAAATTTCCATTGTTTTTGTATGAAAAGATTATTTCTAAAATATTTTATATCTCACATTCATTTTCTTTGCTAAGAATTAATTGCATAAGCAGTGGGTATCTGACCACTATTAAGTCTTCTATCGTAACCCAAAATTAAGAATTTAATGTGGATTATTCATAACATCTATCCAGTTAATTCAAAGTAATTTTTCTTTGCACTGGGCAGAATTTACACTTTCTTGATAGGAGCTTACCTCCTCATGAGATCTTGAAAAGAAGTCAACCTGGGCTGTGCTAAAGGCTTTGGAACACCTTCGTCACTACTCTGCTGCAGAGCTGAAGGTTTTTACTATCCTATGTCATCTGTAGGTTTGATCCTGCTCTTTCATAGGCGCATATGGCTTACATGGCTGTGCAAAGGGGGAAAATGAATTACAGAGCTATTTGGCCCTGTGAATGGCAAATGGCTGTGTGGTTCTGCTACTAATATAAGTAGGTAGAGAATTCTGTTCTTGTAGCATTTTATACAAACTTGTCATACAAGCGAGTTACTATGGAAGTCTTGAAGAGTGGAGAATAAGACCTCATATTTCAGGGCTCTGCCTTGTTATTTTAAATTAGCTCAGCAAGGAGCTGCCTGAAGTTTTCTGGCAGTCATAATAAGCTTCTGTGAGAAAGACCTATGATGCTGGAATAGCTGGGTTTATTTCATGATTGCTCCTTATTATCACAGAATCACTCAGGTTGGAGGGGACCTTGGGCAGTCTCTCATCCAACCTCCTGCTCAAAGCAGGGGGAAATGCTGAGTTCAGACCAGGGTGCTCAGGGCTTCTCTCAATTGGGTCTTGAAAACCTCCAGGGATGGAGGTGCCATGACCTCTCTGGACAGCCCATTTCACTGCTTAATTATCCTCACAGAGGAAAAAGGTTTCCCTTGTATCCATACGGAAAATCTGCTATTTCAATCTGTTTCTTGTTCTCATATTGTGCACCTCAGCAAAGAGCCTGGGTCCATCTTGTCTGCAACATCTTCTTCGGGTGCTGGAGGGCTGCTATTATATTGAGATATATCAATACTAGCACTAGATAAGATGAGAGAAATTTACCTGACAGCTCCAGGCAACTACAATAGATGTGGGGGAACGGTGAGAGGAGCAGGCGCGTTTGAAAGATGGATTGGTGGATCCTGAATATAGCCAGAACTGGCTATATACATAGACTGGAACTAATGTCTGTCCTGACTTAGAGAAGTAGTGGACTACTGAGAAATGCTGTCTATCTCCTTGAACCCTGGGATAGCGCTCGACAAAAAGTGAACATAGTTAGCTTAAGAAGGTATAACAAACACATTCAAATTATTTAATGCGTACACAGTTCAAAACTGAGTAAGAATTAAGCTTATTGACAAAACAGTAGTATCGGTTTAACTGTTGGATCTCTAATATTTTGAAAGTATGCCTTCAGAGTGTCTGTTATTTCATGGGACTTGGAAAGCCTCTAACAAATCAGTTTGAAGTAGGCTGCAAAGAATGGCAAAATTCTCTTGCAGAAAAGAAATAATGATAGCTGTATGCAGGACACAGAAATCTTTGCTTAAAGCACATTGCTGATTTTTTTTTTAACATAAATGCAAGCTAGGATAAAGCACATAGCTAAGCAGAAAAGGACCTCTTGGAGTCAGATATTTGTGAATAAAGTGTCGGCTCTAGAAAGGCAATACAGATGATATACAGTCGCTTTGTAGTCGTTGGCTCTTTAATTGAGCAGACTGATGTGTTGCTAGCATAATGGATCTTTGGAGTAGACTGAGAATGAGGTGCTGTTATTTTGTTTCTCAAAGCCACACATTTGAAGTGCAGGTGAATACAAACCATTTAAGAAATAATTGGTCTGACCTAGCATTGGGTAGCCATTTTGGCAGCAGTAAAAGAGGTGTTACTCAGGTGACAGAAGACAATGAGACAGAGATATATAACACAATATTTGCTCAGTCTAAAAAAAGTCAGCCTAATGAAAAGAGGAAGAAAAAAAAACCCACAAAAGAAGTCCTATCCTTTTTCGTTCTACTCTTACAGCCTCTGCAGATTCTTCTGCTTCATTAGCCAAATTTCAATACCTTTCCATCTTTCCTGATTGTTCTTTAAAAACAATCCCCCCAGTTTCATTTATCATTTCTATCCCTGCTAGCAAAATCCTTGTCCATGACCTAGGCAGCTCAAACCTGGATCACTGTAGCTTCCCAGTTTTCCCTGTTTCAGCTGTATAAAAATGCAACTGATTTCATTCCATGTTTTGGCTATTCTGTAACACCTTTTCCTTCAACAAAACTGCCAGTGTTTACATTAAATGCTATAAAACTGTTTTCCCACTTTAAAAAATTATATTGCGAGTTCCCTGGGGAAAAAGGAATTTCTAAAGAGCAGACGGTTGCTATTAACACTTTAAAATCAGAAGGTCAGATCCAAGTGAATAAAGCTGATGGAACAAAGCTATGGAAGTTGGAGCAAGATCTGTAGAAGTTGAGAGCCTAGCTCCAGGTACTTCTGTATGGACTGCAGTACTATTTTTTTAATGTGGTGTTCTGTACTGCTTGCTGCACATGCAAGCAGCTTCAGATAGGCCAAAGGCTTTTATCCTTGGTCAAAGTGGCATGTTCTGGTGATTGAAGAAAAGGATGAAAAGAGTTCTCAGTTTCTCAGAATCCAGTGAGACTGGGACTTTACCAGGAAAGGCTGTAGATCTTGGAGACTCTTAAGTTGGGTGTGTTTATGGAGGAGGGGATTGGTAGAAAAAAGGTCCAATGTGTCAATGTGTGAGTAATATGTATATTTGTCACAGCAGGGGTCACTGGCTCAACAACAGAAACAGTCACATGAAGCATTGTAAATGTTCTTGGTTGCTCTTCATCAGACAATGTCATTTTAGAGATGACACTGATGCAAGCAGTGCAGTGACTGGGGGAAGGGAGTTCACTTTCAGACAAGATGCAATCAAAGCAGGTGCAGTTAGGAAGTGGCTCTTGCTGATAATTTTATCTGTGGCATCTGGCCATAGATGTGGAAATCTTTAAAAAGAAGAGGCAATGGATTGGTTTAGAATCCATTTAGGAGGACTATGTAATAATTCTGTTTACAACTTAGGACTATGTAATAATTCTACTATAACTGAGTGTCAGGCTCAGGTTGATACACCTAGTACCTCAGGGTCACAGATGCTCAGACTCATGCGTAATGGTTGCTTCATCTAGTCATTAATGCCTCATTGAACCCACTCAGTTAGGTACAAAGTTGGTTTATCAACCCTACTCTTTTTTTTTTTTATTATTTTTTCCCCTTGGGTGACATTTTAAAACAGAACAGCATTCAAGATGCTTGGCTTTTTGAATTATATATTTACATGGTATTTTCTGTAAAGCTTAGTGGCTAAAGCTACTTCAGTGTGGCTGGCCAAATTCATCCCTTCTGCAAGTTCTCAGTGAATCATAGGGTCCTTAATGCGTGAGCTTTGAGAGGAATGATCTAATAGGATGTTACAAGATTACTTAATTGTTTACCTGTTTTGCTGTCTTACTGAAAGTATGCTTATGAGTGATATGAAAGTGGAGCATGACCTTTAAGAATGTGACAGTGAAACTTTACAGAGTCAATGTATAGATTACTCTGTCACTTGAAAACTTCAAGTCTTTAAAGAATCCTTGGGAGCAGATGTAATTGTTTGATACAAGCCAGTGTTTGTACAGCCAAGTGGATTCTTGACCATAGCCAAGCAGATTCTCAGGAGAATGTCCACTGATGTCAGTGCTTTTGGGATCAGACTTTCATGTGGGGTTTCTGCACGCATGTAAATGGGTGCATTTGAATACTTTTGATCAGATGGCCAATGGACTTGGGTGTACAGCTGCTCTTGGATTACCTGGTCATGGGAGAGAGATGATGAGCACAGAAGGTTCCCTTAGCCAGAAAAACTGTGGCCTGGCAAAAGATTTGCTGCTACAACGTGTGTGTATAGGGAAACCCTTTTTTTGGTTTGGTGGTTTTTGGGTTGGTTTTTTTTTTTCTTCTTTTCCTGAAGAACTGTACTTGTCGCAAAGGAACATTAGTTAGTCCCATTTACTCTGTTCTTTTTGATCCTGTTAAAGGGTGCTTTGAATAGCAAGCTGTCATTATTCGGATTCTTTCAATGTTTTGTATTAATCTAAAAGCAGCACCAAGATGTGGGATTTAAAATCCTTTCACTCACATTTTTAGGATGCTGTAATAAAGAGTTGCTTCATAACATGTTCAAGGTCTATTAAATAAATGCACTGAAGAATTCCTGTTCCTTCTGAAATGGGCTTGTCAAGCTAATCTAATTTCAGTGTCTGCACGTGGAAGGTATGCTATTTTCTCCTTTCAGTGATTTCGAAAATTAATTATTAAAAGTTTCCTATTTTTGCTTAATAATCACTGCAAATTACTGTACTTTTCTTCTTTTGTGTTTTATAGTATTATGGTAATTATTGCTATGTGTACCTGTATGCACGACGCACTGAAAACATTTTTATCAAATCATTTGAAGAAATTGCTGAGCCAGTACAACTTCAGGTTAGAGAACTTTGTAGGCCCAATTTACTAATAAATCCTGGCATGATGCTTGTTGCAAGGACGCCAGCCTGTCAATGGCTTAATCATGAAGAATAATCCTGATATCTCTTTATCGTACTGTGGAAAATGATTGTTTATGACTGCAGGGAGTGTGAGCTTGCTAATTTCTGAAATACACTTCCTTCCCGTGTTTGTAGAAAGAAATGGTGCTTGTTTACAGCCTGCTGCTGTAAGGGGCTGAGCTGCTGTACATGAAGGCACCCAGCATCTCTTAGGAAGGCTCAGCAATGGCCAAGATTGGCCCTCCTATGTAGGCATGATAATCAAAGGTGGATGTTTGTCTAAGGTAGGAAGCTTGCTTTCTGCATTTTGTTTTTTAACTCACTTCTGTGGACAATACAGCATTGAAGATATTCCTCCCCTTCCCTCCCCCCATGAGAGAATGCTCATGGATGGTTGCTTTGCCTTCCCTTTTCTCCAAATTCTGGGTTTGTGATACATGTACCTTTTCAAAACAAATAAATTCTGCTTCTTTAGAAAATGTCATGGTTCATTTCCTTAATTCCTGTGGAAGGCAGGCCAGTTACATAAGACAGTCAACTCGAGTATTCATTGCTGAGGGTTTTCACTCCTGTTTTTATTCTGAGAGGAGTGGTCAGTAAGAAGGGATTAACCGATAGAGACATTTCCTCCTCTTGTACAAAACCTGGTGGGATTCATGCTTGTACTTTAGCCTTTGCTTTGGAGTACGGAGCAGGGCCACCATGGTGCAGAATGCTGTAGTGGCCTTTTCCCCATTTAAATTGTGATAAACACCTGGTGCAACAACCTTGAGCTCCCTCCGACCACCGGCCACTCTGGGCTCTGGGTGCTGCTGTGGGTGGGTGGGAGCAGGGCTCTGTAGCAGCACCAGGTGGGCTCAGTCAGGCACAGGAGGGAGTTTCAGAACAGGTTGATTGACTTGAAAATGATTCAGTCCGACCACATCCAGTGGTTTAATTTTCCTTGCTGGGATTGAATGGTGCTTGATGTGCAGTAGTCAGTCGAGGTGAAGCAGCTTGCTGCTGCACATGCAGTTATTTGCCTCTGATAAAAACACAGAATAGAAACAAAGGATGAGCTTGTACAAGTGAAACATGCACTCTGTTACGCTTTACCTGGTGAGCACCTGTTTGAGGTAGGTGTGCAACTTGGCTCACAATGCAATTTGCAAAAGGAGCCATTTACTCAGTTTTGAATGAAAGATAAGATACCACGTGCTGTTACGTTTGCATTGATTTATATCTATCGTGCAAGAAGATATGAGAAACACTAAGGGATTAACTCAGTTTACTCACAGGAAGCCATCATTTCTTTAGGAGTTTTCTCCAGTAAATTCCCCTAAATATTGAGGCTGTTTCACTCCACTAATTCACTCCACCAAACCCTGTAAATATTTTGATCAGCTTTGTAGGGCAATACACTGTAAATGCAGTGTATTTAGAATGACTATTTTTATGAATAAACCAGAGCATCTTGAATGGCAGGATCTTAAAGATCCACACAGAGCAAATTTCAGAGTCGGGAGCTGATTTGTTTCAGACCTCCCACAAACAGTCAGTCTAAAGATGTGCTGGGAGAGCCGAGGACTAGCTGTTCTGGGGGAGTTTTTCCCATATGAGCTCAAAAGCAAGGGGGGCAGCGCTGCAGAGGCCATGGTAGCTAACCTCTTGTCCCCTCGATAGTAGTGCTACTCCACGCTTGCGTACAGGCTGCATTAACGTTGCTTATGTGACTGTTGCCTGTGTTTATAGCTACTTCCCTGGGAGCTCTGCTCTGTTCTGGGGGCTGTTGCTCTGAGGAGGGCTCTAGTGAGGTGGCAGGGCTGTGCCGTGGAGGCAAATTCCCCCTTCCACAAGCACATTGGTGATGGTAAGAGGGGTGACTTCATCCCTCTGCATTTCAATTCTTGCCTGAGGGATACGGCAGCCAGTCAAGACTAAAATAATACACACTTTGGAAAGGGGACTTCCCCTTAATACACTTGACCGGTGCCTAACATTCAAGTTTATTTAAAAATATTGTAACACACTAATAGCAATGAATAATTACAGCCTTTAAGTTCACCTCAATATTTTTTTTTCCCCGAAAGCTTGTAAATCTTCAAAAATTTACTCTTTGTGATTATAGTCAGGCTATAAAATCCTAAAGCTGGCTACTGACATTAAACATTATATCCTCCTTCTATTTTAAAATTGCCAGGTGCGTTTCTGTAAACTGTGCAGTCAGGGAAGCCTCTGCAAAGAAAATGTATTGACTCAGGTTGGTCAATTTGTGATTATTGAGGTACTATGGGTAATAACTGTTTATAACTATTAACAAAATCCACAGGAGAACTAAGTGTAATGGCAGCTCAGGGAAGAAAAGGTGGGAAGAGAATGGGTCTGAGTATGCAAACTTTCTTTTAAGGTAAGTGACATTTACTAAAATCAGTACCAGTGATAGAATCAGGATACAATACAGCTGCCCTTTTAAATAACTTCCTCTGAAAACTGGGCCTGATTTGAACTGCTGGAGATGAGTGGAGAGAATTTAGCTCATACTGACTATGTTTCATAGTTTGAAGTTTGTTTGTTTAGTTTAGGCCTCCTAATGTCTTGACCGGTTGCTACTTTGGTACAGAGATTTTTGAAAGAAAAATTTAATTATTAGAGAAGATGAGTGGTGGCTGAAACAAATCACCTCCTGACTGTAAAATTTGCTTTAAGATCCTGCCATTCAAGATGCTCTGGTTTATTCATAAAAATAGTCATTCTAAATACACTGCATTTACAGTGTATTGCCCTACAAAGCTGATCAAAATATTTACAGGGTTTGGTGGAGTGAATTAGTGGAGTGAAACAGCCTCAATATTTAGGGGAATTTACTGGAGAAAACTCCTAAAGAAATGATGGCTTCCTGTGAGTAAACTGAGTTAATCCCTTAGTGTTTCTCATATCTTCTTGCATGATAGCTGCAAATCAGTGCAAATATAACAGCAATAAACTATTTCTTTTCCTACTAAAAAAATAGTTTTTGTTTAGATGGTGTTGTTCTCTTCACAGTGTTTCTCAACCTTTATTTTTACTTGGAGTCTGAAGTAATTTTAAGGTAACCAATGAGTTTTCATAGCAACAGTGTACCTGGCATGAACAAAATCTGCTACTGGGTATCAGATTAGAAAGGGCAGAAGCTTATAGAAAGGGCAGAAATTTCAGAGGCATTTTTGTAGTAAATTTTGAGACAAAATTGTTTCTGCTTCAATGGTTTAGTCTTCTGTAGGAATATTCTTCAGTATAGCTGCCCCACAAATAACCTTTCTAGGAAGTTTGGTTGAGTACCCTGCTTCCCCCTTCTGATGCTCAGAGTAAAATAAGGAAGGGCAGGCTGGTTAGGAGTTGAAGAGGGGACTTCCCCCC
>VZTL01023068.1:0-37438 GCA_013400535.1 Scopus umbretta
ATGACCAATAGTGGGTAATAGTCTTAATATGTTACTAAATGAGCTCCAGATTTGGTTTTTTGTTTGTTTGCTATATTTGCATGCTGGATAATTAGTTTAAAGGTAATGTTGCACTAAACAAATTGACCAAAATTTTGTTCAATATCACTTCAAGAAGAATACTGCCCTTGAATTCCCTACTGTCTCCTCTAAAATTTATCTCAATAAAAATTATAAGGATTTTTTAAGACTTTAAACCAGTATCATTTCCACTGTAGAACAACACATTGGTAAGTAGTCAGCTGAGGAGTGGGGTTTTTTCCTACTTCTGTATAAACACGTGTATATACATGCATATATATGAATGCTGCATTTTTGGCTTTATTATGCATTACCAGCCTAGTCTATAATCCAAGCATTTCTTACTTGCATTCCCTTTCTAGGGTTTTACAAAGTCCCTTCCTTGCATCAGTACAAGCTTCCCAGACAACTGATGAACAATCTAACTGACAGGGTGGAAGAGCAAATGCCCAGTAGTTTTTTCACACAGACACTGCTACAAGTTTTTTTATCTGATAATTTCCTTTCATCCTTGACTTTTTGCAAAATTAATGATTTTATGTCTTAAAATATTAAAATCTCCCACCAGCCCTGTGCATTTTAAATGTCCATGACATAATCTGCCATCGTGTAAGGACAAAAGGTAAACTAAGAATATGACATTCTTCAATTATAGTTGTCTTCATGTCATAATTCAGCTTGCATAGATTGTATTGTTCCAGTTTTTTTTTTCAGCGCTGGAAGGAAAAAGTACATTTACTGTGTTTCAGAAAAGTGGGCTGAATATGTCCTTGTGTATGTAAAGACCCTTAAGCCAAGAGGTTTTCTCATCTGATGGAGTTTGGTCTTCTTTATGGAACTTTGCAGTAGCTTTATCTAGAAAATGTTCTGAGCTTAATTCTGGCATGGTGATTCCATCAAGAGACAAAAATGTCTCTGTACGAGCTGTGCAAGGCATTAATTTGTAGTGTAAGTCCCCACAGAGTTCATAAACTGCTCCTTAATACTATCAGCAAACAGAAGGACAAACCACTGTTAGTCGATATCTTTTTTAATTTTATTAAAGTAGCAGGAGCTTTCAATGTAAACTGATGGCGTTATTGCTGCCCCATCAAACAGTTGGCCTAGTTGTAAAAATGAAGCTATGGCACAAGTGCAACATGGATATATCAGCCTTGGACATTACCAAATCTATTCTGTTGGCCATGCAGCAATCCTGAACATGAGATGCAGACCCAGAAGGAAAATGTCTAAGAAGCGAGAAATAGAAAATGAACCACAGAACATGGAATTTGACTAAAACATGCTATCACATCTTACACCCATTATGAGGCAGTCAGTAAAAATATATCCACTTGTCAGCAATAACTTCCAAAAGGTGGTGAACCACACTTTCTTCAAGAGATTTATTTTCATTTTTCTGTTCTTCTCTATGGCTCATTTATTCTTGGTGTAAGTCTACATATACTGCTTGTATCAAGCATGATTAGAGATGCAAGAGTAGGCCTGAACTTTTTTTTTTTTTTGTCCTGGAAGTAAAGATGAAGAGCATTCCTGTAAAATGACAGTGTTAGTGTTAGTTGTATTATTAGGATTTCTTCCATCCTGGAATCTCAGAGCATTTAAATATCCTCCAGCCTCAGACTGGAAAAAACAGGAAATAGAGAAAGAAGTAGAAAAAAGGAAAATTAAGTAAGACAGTATGGAGTATCCTTTTGAGAAGGCAGTGCTTAAGGCTTTCCTTTCAAAATCATATTTGTGTATTTAGCCTGCTTACCCATTCTGTTCCACACTACAGATTGTGGGCACAGTCATAGCAGTAGGCTAAGTTCTTCACTGCTACAGTGTATTCTCACACATTTCTGATGTGAGAATGGCAGAAATCTTAACTTTGTTTTTAGCTCCACTTGGAGAAAGGTCTCTGAGAAATCAGATCTCTTCTTAGAATTTAGGATGATCAAATTTTGATTAGTTAAATTCTCTTTCTGTTGAGTTGTCTGTATGCTAGACTCAAAGGTCTGATATAGTTCTAAATATTTCTGTGGAAGTTGTTCCCTCTGCTAGTTTGGTAAGACTACTTGTTCTTAATTTTCCTTCTTGCTATTTACTCAGTATTTTTAATTACTATATAAATTATTATATTATGTGTTTGTCACTTTTGTGTTTAAATCCTATGAGCAATCTAAGAAAGAATAGTTTAGGCAGAGCTATTCATTGACCCAGCACATTTTCACTGAAATGTTAAAGTTTAAGGCTGCCCTGTTCCACTTGGTGCCCGTTTTCCCTCGAGCAATGACTGACCCTTTGTAGCAAAGAAGGTTGAAACTTACTTTCACCTGGAAAAGGAAAAGCAAAAAAACCCCTACCAAACACTTTTAAATAAATGGGTAATTGGTCAATAATGTCTTTCTTGCTCTAGTGCATATCATCCCTCCTTATTGGTAGAAATGTGGAAATCTATCAATGAAAAGACCTAAACAGTAATGAAAGGTTTTCCAGAGACCTTAATGAAATAAGGAAAATTAAGAAGAATTATCATTACTTTTGTAATTAGGATGGACTAGACTTCATTATCACTGTGGACAGAGGTAAAGGAATGGCTATTGAGTCACACAGATTTTGAGGCAAGTACCAAAACTGTAATCTCTCTGTTCCCTTGATGTGGGTCTAATCTCAATGGGTAAGGCATTTATTTTCTCCAAGAGGTCTAATAGTGTGCTCCACCCAATCGCCATATATAAGCAGCCTTGAACTCAGAGGAATAGCTAACTGAAGCTGGGTTGCTGCCTGAGCTCTGTGAGGACACTCCAGAAATGCCTTAGAGGTGGCTAATGAAACCAAAACAGAGATGCTTTCTACATGTATCCCACACACATGATATGATGGTGAATTCTCTGTGGCTTTTAACATTTGTACATTTAAATAGTGTGCTGCAGTAATTTTGGTTTTTTTTCCACTGCATTTGGTCAACTGATTGGTTTATTCCCTGGCAAAAGATGGATTAATAGAGATACAAAAATACACTATAAAAAATAAAATTATTTTGACTTGAAGAGCAAATTTTATATAAACAAAGGATTCCCAAAAATTTTATACAACTTGCTATTGAGATGAAGACATAAATGAATGTGATAAAAAACAAGTAGAATAACAGTAATTGTATAATAGTATGCTAATGAGGAACTACAGAAGAATGAGCTGGAAATATTTGCAGTGTTGATGATACGTTTCATAGGCATTTAAAATTGAACTAAGAGATTAAAAATGGCTAATGATTTTTTCCCCCAAGATTTTTGCAAGAAAAATACTTCTTATTTATAGACCAGTTCTAAGAGTAAAACTTGTAGGTTCTGAATCAAAATGATCGTTCCTTTCTTTTTTTATATAAACAACTAAATAATTCAGCTAGTTTTATGTCAGAGGAACTTAATAAAAGTATGACAATATTGATGTAAACACTTCCTTGCTGTATTCAAAATGAAGTTCCACAATGTTTTTAACCTAATGTCTGATTCATTATTGAAATACAACAAGAGTAGCCCCTATATGCAAGCAAATAATGGCAGACTTTCAGAAATCTGTTTTGTGGCCTTTAGTAATACAATCCTCTTCACAGTCCTTTCACTAGCAAATGACAGAAGGCATATATGACCTCAGCTCTCTCAAAGTAAAGGATTCATAGGTGAAATCAAAACCCATCAGCAGACATTTATTAAATAACAGTAATAAACTCAGCACAATTGCATCCATAAATTTGTCATTTGCTAAACTCCCTGGAAGAAGGCAGGTGAAACACTTGTTATGAAAATATTTTATGATATTTCAGTCCTGCAATATGAAAATAAAAGGATTTTTCTGCTTGACTAAAATGATAGCTGTAGAGCTGAAACTGTGCATGAAATGCAATCAGACTGGAAACTCCTGGAGGGTTAGGTCTGTATATACAATACCAGCATGAGCAGAAGTGCTTATAAAGATGTTCTCTTATATTTCAGACATGAGCTACCTACAAAACCTGAGTGTCATTCTGAATCTTATCATGAGTGAAAATTTCTTGCTATGAATTGATTCTTTTATCCCCCCAGTCAACGCTTGTGTCATTAATACCTCTTGCAGAGAGAGGTGGGTTGTAATAGCCTGCTAGATCCTTGCACCCACACAGTTTCCATCACAGGATTGGACTCTATGTTTTTGTCTCATCCTTCAGCTACTATTTTAAGAGTTCATATGACTGCCATCCAGCTTTCCAAAAGCCTGTCAAACCTCAAAGGTAGAAGGAGAGTTTAACGGCAGATAGTTACAAATTGTTATTGCAGTAGAGTGTAAGTTTCAGAAAATGGCTGTTTTCTTCTCTTTTTATAGTAGTAGAGAGAGAATTAGCTTCTATACTTGATCACCATAAAGGCAGTTGTGCATCTACATGAAGATTAGGATCAATGGTTTACGCCTAGAAGATCAATAAATAGCATGACTTTGTATCCCTGAAATTGAAACAGTTTAATTATTTATAAGCACTTTCCTGAACAGTTACTGGAATAGTAACAAATCTATGGGACTTAAGCAATCAGGTGCCAAAACATCAAGACTTTAAGCAGCTAGTGTACTTGCTCTCTATTCATATTTGAATAAAATGTTTATTAAGTGGCTTCTAATAGCAGATGAATTAATAGAAATTTACTTCTTTCATTGAAATATTATCAAAATATAAAGGAATATATAGCTTGCTACAAACAATCAGATTCTCATTTTGTCTGTTAACTGGATAGAAGGTGTTGTTAGAAAGAGGCAGAGACCTTCCTCATTTCTTCACTCCCATTTATCTGTTGATAATATTGGAATAATAGCATTAAATATATACCATACCTTAGCTGCTGTTGCAAGATCTTCCAGACACTTATATAGTAGAATTTGAAGGTGGTTTGTTTTTTTTTTTNTCCCTGCACCTGTGGTTCCATCGAAAGAAATCAGGTTGTACTGTCTAGGAATATTACTGCAATATCAAAAAATGCTGGAGTGGGGACAGAAAAATGATGATGCATTGGCAAAAGTGTAATATATACAAATAAATCCACAGAAAATAATAATAAAAAAGTCAAAACCAGATAGCCAATAATATTTATTTATTTTAAAACCTAGATAATAGAGTTAGTAACCATAATAAATGTGAATGGTTACACTAATGATTTACTAAACCATTTAAACTAATCTAAAATATGGTTTACAACTAAAAGTAAATTGGTCATGACAATAAAAAAAAGAATAGGTAGAATAAATTTTTAATGCCAGTGAGCAAGAAGGGATTCTCAGCTTATTAAAGCAAATGTATGAAGTGAGCATACTAAATGACAGCAAACCATCTAAAGTGTTGTGCTGTGTCTTTTCCATGCATCTTAAGGATTAAGTTTCAAGTAATGGGTAAGCAATTACTTTTAAGCATTAACTTAAGTTAAGTTTTCACTTAAGATCTTAAGGATCTTAAGTGTGGTGGTACACTTTAGAGTTGGAATGAGTGAGATGGAAGTGACCAACAGGAAATGCCAATAAGAGCAGGGTGCCTGGATGTCGCTGCTGTGAAATTCTCAGTGAGGCTGAGATTCATGATCTAAAATCTTTTCCTGAGCTTCAGGCACCTATATTTGAGAAGGTTAATTTGCTTTTTCTTTTAAAACAGAGGTGTTGGTAGACCAGTCATTCAGCAAATGTGGGACCTAACTGGAAAGCACCCTGGTTTTCATGGCCCGGTCTAGGCTGGGACCATTTCTCAACCTTTTGTTTTGCAGAACAAAACTTGCTGCAAATTGAGCTATCAGTAGAAAAATGTGAGTAAGCCTTGCTCTATAATCCTGGTGGGGTTAGTCAAAGGTTCAATTTCCTTTGCTCATATTGACATTACATTTTGTGTTAAAGACTCATTGGATAAAGTACCGAATTCAATGGCTATTTCAGTATTTACAAATTCATTTCAGAAGTCCCAATTACCTGAATAACCAAAAACTGAAAGGAAGAACCTATAGCTGCTTTTAAAGTAGAAGTTGTAGTAACTTTGTAATTTCTCTTCTGATTTTTGTTTTATTGGCATTAACAGCTCTTATATTTGCATTTGCCTAAATTTATGGAGTTATGGAGTTTTCCCTTTTGGTGTGCTATGCAAGAACATGAAGTAATAGAGAAGTGAGGAAGAGTAAGAAGAGACAGAAGGTAGCTGAAAGTCCCTGGAGATTTCCTGTGCTTTCAGAATACAGGAAAGTATAACTCTGAGTGCCAGAAAATTTGAAAATAGTAATTATTTTACTATTAAGCAGACTAGACATCCTATTATGTGGACCAAAATGTATGACATGCGTGGCACTACTGGAGAAGGCAGCTGATAGCCCTAATGGCAGCTGTTTCAGGGACTGAAGAACATCTGTGATATGACCTGAGCTCATAGAAAGAAATAATTTATAAAGTACATTGCACTTTCCAAATTATTAACAAATAAAACTTAAAAGAAATTATCTGAATTTGCAGCAGCTCAATACAAGGCCCAGTGTAAGCAAGGTCATTGCTAACAAAGTCACACAAACACATAAGCAGGAAAGCATCAATTATGGAATTTAATTGTGCTGAAAAGTGCAAAATTGAAGGGTAATAATTTTTAAAAACTCATCACTTACAGGTCAAAATCTACTTTTTACTATAGTGTTTGAAGTTGATTTCAAGGAAAATTGCTTTGGTTTGGTTTTTTTAAATAACNTTGGACTTAGTGCTGTAATGCTTCTTTGAAATATAATGGTATATTTTTCTTACTTTCTTATTGTTCTCTGACATACTATTCCAGGTTAATCAGCAAATCACAGTGAATTGTTGTATTAGCCTTCCCTAGGCTGCAAAAAGATGTCAAAATCTATTTCAAGAAACCCTGCCTCTGCCTTTTGAGTCTTCTCCAAAGTGACTGCACTCCTCATGCCATCCACAACAGAACACACCCATTAAGGAATCAGCAAAGCAGAGCAAGCAGTCAACATCGATGAACACTAGCCCACACTCGCACTGATTTCANATTTTACAGAAAGTCAAATAACTAGGATAAATGAACAGATTTCCCATATTTACTTATGTTTGAAATATTTTTTTAAAGAATTTAAAATTTTAACTGGCATTTTACTGGAAATTTTGTTTTAGTAACAGACCTCCATTTTTGTCAGCTCTGATTTTCATTTGTCTTTGTAGCTCCTCAGTTTACACTACTGTTAAATAAATCAGGAACGCTCTTTAATCAGTGATTAACTGTGAGTTTTGGAGTTCACAATGAACAGTTCAAATTAATTTGATAGGATACAAAATGGGAAGAAACTTGTAAATAATTTCTGGTCAGGAATACTTTAGAGAGCTTTGTAATCTGCTTTTGAATATTTCATGGACCAAAAAAAAGGCAAAATCCAGTGAATAAATTATTCATTTTGAATTATTCACTCATCCATATTCTGGTAATAGCTTAAATATCATTTCACCATGTTGTATCATGATGTGATGACATCTAGTGTTGCAATATTGAAATCATCTTATTCTATCATAACCTGAAAAAATCCCAGCAATTTGGTATATGCAATTAAGACTGCCTTCTGACTGAATTACTATTGAAGCCTCAGACTCCTTGGGTGTGTTTTGTAGTTCTTCCTGATATTACAAATACAAAATTATCATTGAATTCCATGAGCAAAAAAGCCTGAGTAAATCTAGAAATACTTCCTGGTCTGTTTGATTAAATTATCAGAAAAAATTTGTATAGAAGAAAGAAAAAAGCGCCAAGTTTTCAGAAAGAATAAGAATGGCACTAGGGGTTAGCAAAAGTTACATGGTATTATACTAACAATTTGTCTTGGACAGCCAATGATCATCAAGGCACGGAATATTTATTAAAAGAGAATTGGTTATAAAAGAGGTTATAAAAATTTTAAAATGCTTTAAAAGGAATTTTTATCCACCTAAATATAGGCAATAGCCATTGAAATAAAAAAGGAAATTTTCCACTGATTTGGTTGGACTTTGTATCTGTCCTGGTTTCAGCTTAATTCAGAGTTCATTTTCTTCCTAGTAGCTGCTACAGTGCTGTGGTTTGGGTTTAGTGTGAGAACAAATCTGATAACACACTGATGTTTTTAGTTGTTGCTCAGTAGTGCTTACACTACTCAAGGACTTCTTAGCTTCCCATGTTCTGCCAGGTGCACAAGAAGCTGGGAGGGAGCACAGCCAGGACAGCTGACCCAAACTGGCCAAGGGGTTATTCCATACCGTATGATGTCATACTCAATATATAAACTGGGGAGAGTTTGCTGGGGGGCAGCGATCACTGCTTAGGGCCTGGCTGGGCATTGGTCAGTGGGTGGTGAGAAATTGCATTGTGCATCACTTGTTTTGTATATTCTTTTATTATTATTGTTGTTGTTGTTGTTGTTGTTGTTGTTATCTTTCTCTGTTATCCTATTAAACTGCCTTTTTCTCAACCTATGGCATTTTTGGGGGGTTTTTGGTTTTTTTTCCAGTTCTCTCCCCCATCCCACCGGGCAGGGGAGGGTGAGTCAGTGGCTGTGTGGTGCTTGGTTGCCGATTGGGGTTAAATCACAACAGTATCATATTTAAAATGTACTGATTTTGAAAATGCTAAGAATTCATGACTCCTTGTCAGGAAATAGACTTCTCTGTTCTTAGCAACACTTCATCAGATCTTGATTCTGACACCTCTACTACATATACACACTGCACAATTCCAATTTAAAAACCGAAAGTGTTCTGTACTTTGCCGTAAGGCTGGTAGTATAAGGGAGACTTAAACTGGTCCAGAATATGGATATAGACATCCGTAGCCTTTTGAGTAAATTCTTTTCAAAAACTCTTCTCAGGTGTATCAGTGAAACTTAGTTTTATAAAGGCCAGTAATTTTGTGTCAGGGAAATTCCAGAACTTGCTTTAAATTATGCACATTGCTCTCTGTTTTGGTGAATAACAGTGATTCTGCTGAATTGAAGCTTGATCATGGAAAATTTGTCATCATTCAGCAAAGCTGAGCAGAAAACAATCTCAGCTTTAAACATTCATATAATTCCTTTGACATAATCAATGGCACTACCCAAGTGCTTGCTGCTAAGTGAACACTTAAGTGTTTTGTTAAATTGAACTTTAGCTAGCCATGGAATTAGTACCCACTCACCCAATCAGACAATCAGAAATGTGCAGAAATAAACAAATACTGAAACTTAGACAAAATCAGTACTGTTATCCTATGCAGCCAGTTACCCTACTGTTCAGAAAGAGCCAAATGATTCCCAGGCGCTTAAATATATCTGACAATACATTGCCTTTTTCTTTCAACCAGTTTTAAATTTGGCTTGTTTTGTAATAGCTTCCTTCAACCCCTGGCCACTTGTCTGTGCTTTAAAGGTAGAGATTTAAAAAAATACTATGTTTTGTCTCTAAAAACCTTGAGCTGTAGAGAAGGGAAAGGCATTACATACAAAGTTCAACTCAAGGACATAAAAGAAAACATTGTAATTATAAGGTTGAATGTGAAATAAATTCATGATTTTCCAAAACATAATAAGTATCACATAATATGTCTTGACACAATAGACAGCATTTCCAAGTATAACAGTTCCTAAGCATAGATACTGAGTTGTCCTATGGTTGTGTATGTCACCTTGCATAATGCAGACCTACTGATTCAAGCTCTGTCACCATCATTGTCATCACTAAAAATCCCTTCCAATAGAGTTCAAAACTCAGTATAATTTTGCCACATACTATTAACTTAGACTGGAATTTCTTCAAATGTTTTGAGGTTGGAAAAAGATATATAGCCACCTTGCAATAAACTTAGATTTTATGCTTGGACCCATTGAATTCACAAAAGGATGTATATGTCCTGATCTCCAATCTGGCAATCAATACATTGAGGCATCTTGGACTCCTTCTGTAATTCCCAGAGCAGAGCAAGGCAGCTACATGAACAGAAGAACTTTACAATCAGATACACAATGTCCAGCATACCAAGAGAGGAAAGACTATGCCAGCCAACAGGAATGCCACAGGAAGGATGTTCTGGGTTGCTTCCTCAGACTGAAACACTGGCCTGTGGCCTTGGTCACCCTTTAGGACTGGAACTGATAGATAGAAAGCCTTTTATGTGTTTAGATACCTGAAGAGAAGCAGAGAAAAGGCACATCACTTTCATTACAGCCTAGCGGTTAGACAGTGGGCGACTGGGGTCTTCGGTCCTCCTTTTCTGAACAGCAAAACCCCCTCAGGAGTGGATGCAAAGCACCACTGGATTGCATTTATTGTCTATCCCTACTGCTAAAGGATGGACAGATTTGGGGGGCCTAATGGCGACCAAAGACCCTTGCATATGGGGTCTGATAATAAGCATATTCTCCTGGAAGGGTGAGTTGTGGATTTCAGTTTCTCCTGTCAATGCAGTTTATGTCGAAGACTTTTTAATTCAGAAAAGCTATACATCCCCCAAAGCAGACAGCATAGCAACCATAACCTTGATACAATCCAACAGTTTTCTCCCTACTACTTTGTTGAGATCATGAGATTTATCTTTGTATCTTCTATTTTGTCTGTATGGCAAAATAGTTGGCAAAAGTATCTTGGACCAGGTTGGACTTCTTTGTGATATAAAAATATATATTTCTTACATTCATGGCATTTCCCCCAATGTTACTAAGTCAGCTTTTCTGACTTAATAACAAAAAGTTTTCTGTATCAAAACTGATCAAATTACCTTTGTTTTTTCTTCCACATTTATTTCAGTTTCTCATCCTAAAGTCAGCACTTAAAACATGAATTAAATCATATATGCAGACAGACCTTGCTTGAAAAATTGGCTCAGAAATTGTCTTTGAGTTCAAGGCACAAAGTCCACCGCTTTTCTGGAAGTGTCTTTAGTGAAAATACTACAATTTTCAATAATAGAAAAGAACGGTCTTTGAGAATTTATGTTCAATCTGAAAGGCAAGACCTTTATGATTAGAAGAGCTAGTTCCCCAAAAACTTAGGATTTGATTTTGCTAAGACATTATATACATCAACACCTAAGATTACATGTAACAATATTTTTGAAATAAAATGCTAACACACTTGCATACACCATGCAGTGTATTAGGCTTATATTTTTATGACTCCAGTAGTTTGAGATATCAGAATGTCATGACTACTGTCATACAAAATTAAATAAACCATTAATACTGTTTAATTTATTGTATTCACTTATTCTTATTACACCAGTTCACTCACAAGCTGATATAAAAATTGTAGTATCCTGCATTGCATGGAGAAGCACAGTAGCATTTGGCAGGACTAGCTTGTACTGTGTATGTGCAAGGAGATGTGTAAATGTTAATGATTCTACTGCTTGAGTAGTCTTTTGGACATATGTTGTGTTTTAGGTCACCAATGATATTTCTTCAATAAAGAAAGGATTCATTTTGTTTTGCTGTTGGGTTGTTGTTTTTTTTTTAATTTTAGTGTGCTTTATCTCTTGAAAAGCTATGCTAGGCAGCTGAGGCCACACAGTCTGGAAATTAATACACAAACTCAGTTTGCCAAAAAGTTTAATACTTATTCTCTAGTACCTGCCACCTGCCAGAAATTGTTTGCTAGGCAAGTGCTGAAATATTACCTTACTGATTGGTTCAGCCCAGTTCATTTTGACTCTGATTTTTGTATTTATAACAATGTATAGAAAATGTAAGTTAAACCCTTCAGGGAGTTAATCAGTGTGATAGTCCAGACAGTTACATGCTGCAAGTTATTTCCTTATTCTGTTATTTCTACTATTTTTATGCTTTTTATGGCAAGCAGATCTCTCAATCTTGAAAAACAGGAGTCTAGGAAAACCAGTCATCCATGATGAAACTGAATATGCCTGAACTTGTTCAAATGGTAACACATTTTTTCATTTAAATTTAAAATTGGGCAAATGTGCATACTTTTGGAAGTATCTTCTTCAGTGTTTCTATGGCATTTAGGTGAAGAAGACAGGAAAAGAACACTATCATTTGCAACATTCATTTACTTTACACTATCTGTTTCTATCAGCAAAGGAAATTCTCATAAGGTAAAGGAAAAAAAAAAAAAAAAAAGTAAAGAAACAGGTCTATAGCCAGCCCACCAGTACATTCCAAACAGGGCACAGGTTCATTCTTAGAGTCTGAAATAGCAAGGAACAAAATGTGAAGCTCTAAAATATAAGGGTTTGAAAATAAAAGTGAGAAAATAATTTCATGACTCTGGTTTGCCATACTGAAACTTTCATTACAAATTTGCAGAAGGATCTGGACAGGCTGGATCGATGGGCCAAGGGCAAATGTATGAGGTTTAGCAAGGCCAAGTGCTGGGTCCTACACTTTGGTCACAACAACCCCAGGCAACGCCACAGGCTTGGGGAAGAGTGGCTGGAAAGCTGCCTGGAAGAAATGGANGTTCGATACACGGGAAATTCTAAAAAAAAAAAAAAAAACAAAAAAAAAACTCTTTTTCACATGTGATATGTTGACCCTGGCCAGCAACTAAGCACCTACCAGTCACCTGCTCACTCCCCACCGTAGTGGGATTCAGGGGAGAATCAGAAGAGCAAAACTGAGAAAAAATCATGGGTCAAGATAAAGAAACTTTAATACATGAAAGAAAAAAAGGAGGAAAAAAATAAGTGATGCAAAGGCAAGCACTCAACACTTCCCACCACCAGTCCGAAGCTCCAAGCAACAGCTTTTTTGGAAGGACAAAACAGAGATAGGATCTGCACCCGGAGTCTTAAATGGAACATAAAGTTTCTGTGCAGATGCTGGTAGTGGCTTCTGCAGTGAAGACAAGCAGCTTGAGTTTGATAACGGAGAAGGGTAAGCAAGTGGAGGAATGTGCAGAGATACGTGACATGATCATAGCAGAAAATGTCTTTTACTGCAGCATTCAGAATGGATCTGATGATAATATTTATCAAGGAGAAGAAGAAAAAATGCAGGATGGTTTGAGTTTGGGGGAGTTGTATGTTTTAATTGGATGTTTAGACAGAAAAGTTCTTAGGCTTATATTGTCTGATAGAAACTGTAATATTGGGCAAAGCCTAGGCAGAAAGACCTACAGAAATGTCTGAGTTGGAGGGGACTGGCAGGCTATGGTTTAGAAAAAATAAGCATTGGAAATATTATCAAAGGAAGATGTGGGAAGGGAGATGATGAAACTATTTTAGCTCTCTTCTTCTGACAAAGGGTCTTGGTCTAGAGAGAATCAGATTAGCCTAGAGAACACATCTGGGAGTCAACCATATTAAGAAAATCATTGTATTTGGTTCTATGATGAGGTTACAGAGAAATGAGTTACTGGGGAGGATGAACAGAGAAGCAGGTCAAAGAAAATGTGGCAGAAGTACTGGTTCTGAGATCTGGCTAACAGCCATTAGAAGCTCTAATAAGAGCAGCTTTATTTTGTGTAAAAGATAAAAGCAGATTTGGGAGGGATGTAGCATACATCTGACAGAGAGACTGTCAGCAATTATAAACAACATGTTGAGTTGACTTAGAGAGATAAACAATAAAAGAAGACAGACAAATAATTGAAGTATTAGCAGATGATGAGATCTGGAAATGTGTTTCAAGTACAAAAGTATTTCACAGTAAACAGTTCATCAGATAAATAATTATTTCTAGTTTTCTGAAACTTGGGAAGATTTAAGTCTTGCAATACCTGATGAATTCTTCAGGCTGTATATCCTCTGTGACCTGTGCTCCCCTGTTTCCTTCAATACTTGTTCATGTCTGAGTACTTTCAGATCTGGTCACTGCCTTTTAAAATGAACCTGCACAAAAGGAAAATTTTGGATATGTCCACTGAACATATTCACATATTTAATTTTTTTCACTATTATTTCACTGTGTCCCAAAACTCTAATAACACTCTCTTAATTCTGGAAACATTAGCTTCATAGCTAGAAAATTGAGTTAGGGAGATGATTGCTTTCACAGCGAAATCTGAACTTTGTGGAAGATATTTGTTACTGAAAAATGAATAAGCAATGGCCATTTTTACTAGAAATCGAGGAACAAAAAATATTATTCCACTACAGTCACTTGCTCAGCCAATGCTATGCTTGTTCTCTTAGTACTGTATTCCAGGATATTACAGAAAGTGGTGATCTGGGGGTTTTAAAAATTTGTAATTACTTCAGACTTTTAGGGTTTTTAAAATTTATTTCTGTTTTCCTTCACAGAACACATTTGGACACAGAATATTTTGTTGAGCATTTAAAATACTACTGTGCCATGAAGCTATAGTTTTAGTCATATAAAGATATCACAAGACTGCAGTTTCTAAGACACATAGTTGTTACTGACCAGATATAGGAGATGCTTAAACATCAACTCCTCTTCATCCTCCCTCTCCTATTTTTAATTTTCACATATGAGAGTGACCAAGTTGCAGAAATTATTTTTCATGTGGATTTCTATACCTATGGTGTTAGTACGTGCTG
This sequence comes from Scopus umbretta, assembly GCA_013400535.1. Taxonomy (NCBI): domain Eukaryota; kingdom Metazoa; phylum Chordata; class Aves; order Pelecaniformes; family Scopidae; genus Scopus; species Scopus umbretta. The sequence continues at coordinate 14,549 of VZTL01023068.1, forward strand.
CTCTGAATGCCGGAGCTGAGTGGAACAACCCTGCAGAACATCCTCTACTGCCACTTCCCACAAAGTTAATGACGCTAGATGAATCTAGGACACTGGTTGTCAGTGGTTGTGCTATATATACCACAGTCCTACTGAAAAAAATCCAGAGAAGAAGAATAATGACAAACAAGCATGAGAAACCTCAAAACCATTCACAAAAATGAAGTTACCACCCCCAAGAAACAGAATTCACATTAAGCCAGTCAGCCCTGTTTCTTACAGGGTGTTCTGGGACAGCGAATAGCAAACATAAAGTTCACATTTGTCAACACATCTTCAGTTCTGTCCTTTGTGGTAACTTATTTAGATATAGGAACATATCAGGGCTGCATCCATTCATCCTATGAATACAGAAGTTTGAGAATATGCTACTGTAACATTGATCAAAAACACATGTTCCATTGTACCTGTCACCTTCCTAATAAATATGTAACTATAAATTAGGTGTGTTTTGGTTTGTTTTTCAGCAAAGACAGTTCTCTGAATCAAGCTGCATGACCCCTACTTCTCCTGGGGCAGTCATTGAAGATTTAAATGGAGCCATGATTAAATTAGGCTCATAAATTATATGGACTGATGTCATCTTAGAAAACCATACACAAAAAGAATATACTAAAAAAAAAAAAAAAGGTCTGAAAGACAATGGCATGAACCTCAAAAAAAAGGGGGTAGTCCACGCCCAGAGTCATTCTGTCCCTGAAGGGAAAACTACTGAAAACTAGAAGATGACTGAATAAAATCATAGCTAGCTCTGCAGGAAGTATACACCTCCATCTACCCTAGCCAAAATACTTTCTGTAAACAGACGTTCTTTTCCTCCATCACATCTTAGTAAGCACGTGGGTCTAACCTTTCATTAGCATGAAACTTTCTGAATATGGGAAATCATAGCAATATGAGGCCTTGTCAGTTTATTTGCATTCATTATAAGAGGAAGTTGGTAGTGGAGGGAAGAAATAACCCCGTTTCCTAGGCCTCATTCAGCAAATAAATTACAGAAACCTTCTTCTTCTAAAGTAATGCAATTCAACTGTAATTTATTTTTACATCTTTCTAACAAATTGCCTGCTAGAATCATTCTATAAAATTGAAATGTACAATTACTGGGAGAGATTTAAAAATGATAGCAATAGGAAAGAAATTAAGAGGTACGGTTAGAACTTTCAATAAAAAAATTCTTAACTGGAATATACTTAATTAAAAAATATGCTTAATCAGGATGTTTCCAGAAAGCTGATTAAAACCTAATACTACTAGTCATCAATAACTTCTGTTAGTCATCAATAACTTCTGTTAATGGGACAGGTATACTCTAAAATGGGATTCTTTATATTGATTTAGCAGCAATCCAAAGTCACTATGTATGTTGATTTTCATACAGGTTATGTCTGCTTCTTAGCCAAAGTGCTGTGTCCTGCAGCTGTAACACATGTAAAATATTTTACTAATGCTTCAGTTACAGAGTGAGCTGGACAAGTATCTGAAAGTGCTTGTCAAGATGCAGGTTGAATCACCAAGCACTTCCTCCCAGTCCTGTCTGGTAGATTGGCTTATGAAGCATCTGCCTGATTTGGGGTCACATCTAGTGCAACAGCTCTTAGCATAAAAAAGTAGTTGTGCAGCAGCCAACACAAATTTGTCAAGAACAGATTTTGTCCAATTAATCTAATTACTTTCCGTGACAAGGTAACAGGACAGAGGAAGCAGAGGAGAAGCAGTAGTGTCATACATCTTGACTTTAATGGGGTTTTTGATACTGTCTCAAGTGTCATTCTCATAGACACACCAGTCTGTACTGAATTAAGAACTCAGAACTGACTTGGTCAAATAAGGGACAAGAAAAGCTAACCCATCCTAAGTTTCAGGCACTTACCCTAAGCCACAGCTTTATGCAAGTTAAAGGAAAAGCAATTATTTTAGTGCTTTTTTACACAGTTTGGAGCTCTACCTATACTGTTCAACCAGTGTCACAGTCTCCTATTATTTTGGTGACTAGACATTTTGAAGAAATCCACAATAATTGATAAAATCTTTGCAGGAAGAGCCTATGAAGGTTTTTTAGCTGTAAGGTTTTCAAAAATTCCTTTTAGAGGACTATTCCAACAGGTATTTCCCAATAATTTTACAAAATATCCCCAGTATCTTTAAAAATAAAAGGCACGATATTGTACTTACCTTGTTAATGGAAAGTGCATTTAGACTACAATCCCTGTCATCACAAGAGTTACAAAATAGCTTGAAGAGAACAGAAAGAGTAAGGGAGAGCTAGAAGACATACTTCCCTAGTTTTGTCTTCTTTCTAAACTAAAATAGCTGAAGAACATAGCAACTGGTTTGGATTACTTCAGTATTTCAGTGAAAATAATGAATACTGTCTTAAAGAACAGAATAAAAAATCAGGTGCATGTTTCATTGGCACAGAAATTCCGGAATACAAGTGTTCGGAAGTTTACAAGGCTAGCAGGAAAAGACTGCTAGAATTCATGATTATTTTTAGAAAGTAAGTTACACTTTGTGCTTTTGTGTTCAATTATTGCAATAACTAATAGAGATAAAGGTCAGATTTACCTGGAGGGAAGATTATTCCATTCTTCCTGTGTAATAACTTACACTGAATTTTCAATACCTCTTTCTCATGACCATCATGAAGTGGCTACCCTCTGAGATAAAATATCAGATTAGATGGACCTTGGGCCTGGCCAGTTTAGCAATTTCCACGTTTGGCAGACCTAAAAAAAATACAGTCAAAATGTGTTGCATATGGAATACTATAATCTATGAGGCTCTCAGTTGTCTTTCTGTCAAAAAGTAGAAGACAAAAAAAATTTAAAAAAAAGTGCTGATACTTACCAAGCTGAAAACAATATGCGAACTTTATAAAGGAAGACAAATGAAGGAAGGAAGACACATTTTTAAATGCTCCTTAATCCTTTCCAAAAAATGCTGAGCTTGAGTGCAGATAACAGTGTGTCCACTTCCTAGAATGCTGCAAATTGCTGCAGCACTGGAACCCATTCAGCAATGTTTTATTCACTTTAGTTTCAAGAAAAAAAATGGATCTGAATATATTAAGCAGGTGGATAAAATGGAAGTATTGCTATTGTTTTAATTTATCTATTTATTGTACTGTAAGTTTAAGAGGTAAGGAACTACATAGAGAATGTTCTGATGACTTTCTAATAAATAAAAGCAGCCATCCATTCTATCTTCACTGCCCCACTGTGTCAGGTACTTGCGTGTTTGCTAGGGGGTAATTGTTTTCTGCCTTGTCTCTACCAAAGATGGGGGAGTGAGAAGAACTGATACCAAAGCATCTTTACTAATCTTAGATCAGCAAAGCACATCTCTTTGACAATAATAGATGCAGTCCATTAGGATTACTGCTGTTTTCTTCATCTTGGTAATTGCTATGATGTACTAGATGGTAAATTTTACATTAGGCATTACAAAGGAGGCAAATGAGGAATATTGAGAAATATTTTAGTTTCCAGCTTAGAAGGAAACCTTTCTTTTTCCAGAATACTGAAAGATGGTCAAATAAAAATGGTTCACTACTTCATGGATTTTGAATTATTCTTTGATTTGAATGAAAACATGTTGCTATTTTACTCTCTCAAGATTTACCAAATCAGTATTTTTCATTTTGAATATAATGCACATCTGCTCAGTCATACAAAGTACCTTGTAGGATGAGCAGTTATTCAACCAATCATGGTGACCTTGGCAAAGTTAAATAGTTCATATATTCCATGTGGGTGAATGTGTCTTTGACAGCTGTCACACATAACCCCTCTGTCCACAGTTTTCAAATCTTTATATTTATTATATCTTGCAAAAGATAACAGCTCCTAAAATCTTGTTTTCAAACTAAAAATCCACATATTGACATATACACACATACCAAATACCATACACATACACTGTTTTTTAAAGGAGTCTTTCCTTGCTGGCATCCTATTGCAGAGAAACTAACAGTTTATTTCCTTTTTCCATTACGTTTTCTAAGAATGGGTATTTACACACATTCCAAGTCCAACATCTAGAATTTATTTGTTCATCCTAGATGTGGAGAATTTCAGAACAGACATATTTTGGTGACAGGACAGTGAAGAACACCTGAATTAATGCTGCTGTGGCCATATGCCCCTCTGCATTATTTGGGGGAGATGGACAGAATTCAGCTATCTAGTCTGGTTGCTAGTGCAGCTGCGACAAACTCCACAAAGCTTGGTGGGGTTAGGTCTCAAAAACGTCAAGAGTTCAGCCAAAAGATTCAACTGAAAGCTTTTTGCTCACTATTTAAACGTGGCCTCCAAAACAGAATTTCAAACCTGTGCAGTTCAGTGCAGGTAATATCTTAATAGACACTAGACTTCATTTCCCTGCACCTCTGGAAATCCCAACCAAAGCTCATACTTAAACAACCTGTTTTGATTCCCACAGAAATAATTTATATACCTCTAAGTTAACACCTGCTGAAGCCAGTAATAGTTTTCCAGTGAAACCTGGCAGGTTTTCAGAAGCCCCCTCAGTTCGCATCAACTTTTGAAAGCTGCTGCATTTCAGAGCTCTTACAGACTCAGGCAGCATCAGCTCAGCCTGCCCAGCGCGGATGTGCTTGGACAACCTCTTACACTGATATGTTCTCTAACCAGAATAGGTTGTGGCAAAAGCAACCACAGCGATTGCCTGTGATCAAAAGCCAAGCTGAGGCCCTACCGAGGAATGTTAGGTACTTGAGCAAGTAATATAATGTTCTGGTGAGGGCACATGTTGCCCTCTACCTGCCTTAGCTCCACCTGGGTCTTTCATGAACCTACTGGTTGTTCAAATTCTGACTCCTGAAGCAATATAAATACCACCTTGTGCATTAACCTCTTTTTATTTTTTACAGAGAAGAGTGAAAAATCACAGTGTAGTCTCATCTCCCAAACGTGCAGTTCAGGACCTCATCTTTGACAATAAATATGCAACGCATGATTTGCACCTCTCTTCAAATAGTATCTCAGGGACCACCTACCATATACCAAACACCTTGGATAAATGAGATTCCTTTGTCATTTCCTTTTGCAGTTTGAGCTCTACTGGGAAAGCAGCTGAAAGACCTTCTTGCTCTCTTGCTCCCACCCCTCTTCCACATCTATCAAACAGAGTCATATGGCTTCTGGTAGAAACCTAAAAGGAAATAAAGTCATATTTTTGATCAGAGCCAAAACATTGTTTTAGAATAACAGCTGTCAAAACCTGGCCAAAAAGCTTCATTTTAACTGTGTATAAAGTTTCACTCTTCAGTGTGTACAGTGATTTGTAAAAGGGTCAGTGGCATTGTCTAAGACTATAAGGAAGCAGTGCTGAAAGCATTTCAAAGTTCAGGGGGAAAAAAAATTCCTTGTCAATCAGCTTTTCAAACATTCAATGATTTTTCTCTCCTTTCAGTAGTGAAATGTGCTCAGAACAAAAGTCTTTGGGTGTACATGTAATTAAGGATAGGGGAACGCTAGGGGAACATGCTGCGCATCAGGCCTGAACTAGAAAGGAAAAAGATTTCAAGCCATGAATTTTGCTAAGGTACATTTCAGAATTGTTTTTGTTAAATGACAATAAGGGCATTGTCTCATCCTCCTCCCCCTCCACAGGCACTGTAGGTTATTCTTTTCTGCTTTGTTCAAAAACATTACCAATCCACAGTGTATTAAAGGAATCATTGTTAGGTTGTGTACTCTTAATTCTCTTTCCAGACTGATTGTCCCAGTCATCACATGTGGCTGGCATTTTTCTCCATGATGTGATCTATATACCCCCTTCCAAAGCTTCTAGCCAAATGGCCAGCCTTCTTCAGGGAGAGACCACAGCTGTCTGACCCTCACTGCGTAGACGTGCGCTTGAGCATGGCTGACACAGCTGTGCTGAGTTTATCCACAGGCAAACTACAGAAAAGGGCTTTTCTGTCTGCAAAAAGAGCAGGAAAGGGCTATCAGTTGACAGAGGTTAACATCCAGAGGAAGCTGGGACTACCTGTGTATTTTGTTGACTTGCCTGGAGTCAGTGATTTTTTGTTTGTTTGCTTCTTGAGGACTGAAAACAACTCGAAGAAGCCAGGGAATACTTGTATCCCAGCTTTGACAAGACCAAGTTTTGAACCATTGTTTTCATAGTCTACACCTACTAGGTCTTAAGTCTCATAAGAAAGTTTTCTGTTGACCAGCTTTCCTTGGACTGCATATCACACACCATATAAGTCGTCTTCATTGCCCAAAGCAAAGAGCTCCCCTTTATAGTATCACAGTATTATAGGAAGCACCCATGAAAGATCTGCCCTTAGGAAGTTCTTGTTTATTAGCTCTTGTGGCTCGTCTATACCATTGCAACTTTTCTGCAAAGTTATACTGGCAAAATCCTGCAAAGTGTTTCTTTTTGATAGTCAAGACATTTTCTTAAATTACCTCAGTCATATTGTGAAATGAACTGCCTTTCCAGTGCAAATTTGTTCCTAATAAAAGATGTTAGCAGTGAAATTTTGTTGAAAAAATAAAAGCCAAAAATTTATACTGGCAACATTTTATAATGCAGATTTGCCTGTGATTATTTTCCTTTAAATGGGACAAGCTACAAGTTAATGCAGTAACTGCTAGTGCTGCAGACTTAGATCTGAGAATCTGAAAGTCAAGTTGAACTTGTGTTTTCTAATGCTTAATCATCTACTTACAGCTGAAATAAAAAAAAACACAGCTCAAAATACTTCATCTTTCCAACAGCAAAGTAAATGCAGTTGTCTTAAGTGGACTTCCTCAGCACATAATTGCTCAAAATTTTGTAAACAAGCCAGTGGTTGCCATACAAGATTGAAAAGACTACAGCTCTGTTATGGTCTTTCTGCTGTGCTAAAAGGTTTTAGAAGACAGTAAATTTGTTTCTGTCAGTTGATAATTCTAGCCAGATACAATTCTAAATACAGTTTTATTATATGCAAAGGATATAACTCTCAAATTAGAAGATGCCACTTTTACAGCCAATTTTTAAAGGCAGTGTGACGTCTTTATTTCTTTGGAAGAGACTGATTGGCTGTGGTGAGTGATAAAAATACATTTTTTGTATTTCTCATTTTTATAGCAGTTAAAAAAGTAAAGTTTTCTCAGACCATTTTATGCAACCAAATGAAATATGATTACAAAGTTATCACAGAAGCTTTAGCTTCTCTGACTCTAGTCAGAAAAGTATTTTCCCTAAAAAACATAACAAAAAAAATTCTCAAGTATTCCATCCCAGTTGTCTATCAGAAACAATCTCTCATCTTTTCAAGAAAAGAATATTTCAGAAGCAAAGAAAATTTTACACATGTATCAGTATCTGGTGAAAAAAGTATTTAAAAACTTCAGTCTAAATAAAGAAATCACAGGCTACTTGTAGTTAAATAATGACTTCATAAGGCATTTGGTGAATGAATTCTTTTTCAACACATCTAACTTCAACTAAGATTATAAGGTCTTAGTCCCTGTACATTTAATTCAAAACCACCAATTTTTTTTGTTTTGTTTTGCTTTGTTTTGTTTTCACTTAAATGGACTTTGCTAAAACAACCATATTGAAAAAGTGGAATAGTCTTTTTGGCACAGCGAATAATTTCAACAGTCTGTTTTTAAATTGCCTGAGTGAACTGAATCCAAGTCAAGTTAAGTTCACGGCAAAAAGCAGTGTGATGAAAGTTTGCCAATAATTTTCTTGCCCAAAGGCTGGTTGTACAGTTAAAGTACATAGGCTGTTATTAGAAATGCTCCTCTGAAAATTCAGGTGTGATTCCAACAGCTGTGGCCAAGCCCCTGTAGAGTAGACAGGACAGATAGGGAATTCAGCATGTCAGATCAGGACGAGGATAAGATTTCTGTCTGTAAGTCAGTTAATGATTTGTTGGGGTGACACCATCACTGTCAAAGCCAAGGAAACAGGAAGAGTATTGTGAGAGGAAGAGAGCATTGTGTATTCTTTCTACCTATATGGAATTAAATACTCCCTTATCTGTCCAGCTACATGGTTTTTTTCACACTACTCATCTAGTTTTCTACCTTCTTTGTTGTGTCAATGGCATATTTCAAGAAAAATATATTAAAAAAAAAAAGAGGAGAGGAAACTGCATCAGTGTAAAAGAGGGACATTAATTTGTGGCAGAAGATAGAAGTAGACAGCTAAGGTCAGGCAGAAAAAATCTTCTGATGGCTTTGTTGCTAGATAAAATCTACATGGAACTACAATTCTGAGCTCTGGTGCCACAGTGTAAAGCATTTTAGTGGCAATGTTGCCTAAAGGACTCTGCTCCTCAATTTAATTTCTGTCCCATAGTGCAATAATGAGTATTAAGAATAAGTTGAAGAAAAAACTCTTTTTAGCCTGGGTCATCTCACTGAATTTATGTCTGCTATTGAGGAGGAAGTGAAGAAGATGATAGGAATCAATAGGTAAGGCAGAAGGGAAGAGTAATGGATGGGCAGTGCTTACTCAGGCTCCGCCTTTTCTGTCATGGAGTGAAAACTTCTAAGGGCCCCGACAACAGGAATGGCACATCTATCTGAAGTCAGGTAAAAGACATGTTTTAAAAATAAGTTACCTAAACTGAGTTTACTTATATCACTGAAATGGCAGTGTGCATCTAACAGAAGCACAGCTTAGCACCTTTAAAATAACATTATTTGAATATATTTCAAACTCAATAAACAGCAAAAAAAGACTTTCTTTCTCAAGATTAGGTGTCTTAATATAAGCAATTTTTAATACCTGTAATTCATGGATACAAAAGCTTGTGTAGCTTTCAGTGGTCTTGAATTTATTGTCAGCTCTTTGGATGAAAATCTACAAAGCAGACTAAGCCACTGGGAAACGTTGTTAGTGTTCTACCTCTGGGGTAACACAGTTCAGCTGTTCATCCTCTCCAAAGCAAAGACAAATAAAAATGTGTTTCCCCGTGGTACCCTCTATGTTTGAGAGGCTTGAAACAATTAAACTGTGATCTCGGTAGGCATTATTCCTCATATGACAATTATTGTCTCAATGCAGTTCCTCGTAAATCTTATAGTTCAGTTAAATATACTTAAATTGCTTAATTCCATACAATTGGCAGAGCTATGGCTGATACACAAAAAGGTGCTTGTGCTGATGTATATTCTTTTAGTGAATAGCATTTGTTTATTTCCAATGTTTATGTAAAGGCTATGAAAAGATGAGCTCATTACTCACAGAAACAAAACAGATGACCTGCTCTGCAAAACACACCAGCAAACATTTGAAAAAACAGGATTCCTAAAGTTGCACTCCTAGATCCAAATAAGTGGTCTGGTTTCCAACAGAAGGCACTGAGTGTTGCATAGTCTTTTCTAATGATGAGCTGAATTTATTTGTTTCTGAAGGTAAGTTTGAATTTTTTAGCTTTATTTTTAGCTTGTATTTTTTAAGTTGATAACCAGGTTTTGCTATTTGCCTCAAAAGCCTCACAGAGAAGAAACTGTTCCATACAATCGGTCTACTCTCACAATAAAATTACTCTATTGAGATTAATGTTAGAGGCCCTGAGCAGTACAAGAAGTAGGACCTAAAAGCTTGTATGAAAAGAAAATTAAATACAACCTCCATGCCAGATTCCATCATCTTGTTGTCACTCACAGTGGGCATGAATTTTGCTGTTAGAGATCTTGTTATAAATAGCAGAGTTTTGGTAGGCTTAATGCAGTTACTTGCATTTTCTATTACTTTGTAGTAAACTGCAGAGTTGCAGAGCTCTCTTATTAGTTGCCATTTGCTTCCTCAGAAGTATGACGAGTAGAGAAGAGAAAAAGTTGTATTATTTACTTTTCTATTCTATTACCAACTGTAGGAGAGTAGTGCACAACTGTAAATTTCAGGCCTTGGTTTTGCAGAACTTTTTGTACATAACGGGTTTTTAACATTGGAATTTATTTATTTATTTATTTATTTTAATAACCTCTGTTCTTAGTGAACAGGCTTCCTCTGTCCTTCAGGTACAATTTCAGCTAAGATATGGATATTTTCCAAAACAGATGGTCACAAGCAGCCATGAAATCTAGCCATTTAATGGCAAATATCAAATGCTGGAGAACTGACTCCTCTTGTGTGGGTTCCTGGCCCTCAGCTAGAAGCAAGACAGGTATCAGTGCCACTGTGTACTAATAAAGTCTGACGTAGGCTTAGGAGACATACAAAAATTATCTTCAATTGCTCTGCATGATCATGTTCCCAGGAATTCAGATCAATTCAAGGGAAATAAAAAACATTGAAAAATAGGGATATGCAGAGGTAAAATATTAATGTAATCTGGTTAGGAAAACAAAACAAAATCACACATCTTCTAAGAAACTGGTAGCATAAATCACTAACAGAACTTCACTGTCTGTGAAAAAAGATCTCAAAAATCAGCATTTCTGAGGCACTCTCTGGGAAAATGTGCTGATACACAATGGCAGCACAATTCAGCACCAAGTACAACAGTTATGGTCTCTTTCATGTGAAACCATAGCTGACAGACAAACGCCCATATTTTCATAGTCACTCAGTGGTCAGAGTACTAATGCAACAAGTAGGAATCAGCTTCCTCCTGAGCCTGAAAAGGTCCACATTCATGTTTCTCGGGAGACTACACTATTGCCCAGACAATGGCAGAGGTGAGAAAGTGGGGATCTCCAGCCTTGTTGCTGAAAGTAGGACAACGTGCAGCCAGTGATGAAAGAGTTGTGAGACCCCAAGACCGAACGCATGATACTGCAGCCCCTGGTTAAGGAGGTACATTTGAAAATGGGGAGCTGGGCGTTTAGACTCTGCTCCAAATATTGTTTATGCATTTTATCCAAAGACTGCTTAATGAAAAATCCATGGGAACAGAGACCGGGATGCAGTCCCAGGAGAGTACCCTTTACACCAAGCAGCAAGGAAACAGGCTCCTGCTTGCTTGCTAGCTCTCTGTATCTCCATGAATCTTACATTTCTGACTGCAGAGTGATCCAGACATTTTACTGGTAACATTCCCTGTAGGTTCTGTAGGTTTCCAATGTGATCTTAAATGAAGTTGGAAGAAAGAAGCATGATTGTCTCTTAAATTGTCCTGTGATATTCTTGTCCTGTTATCTGGAGTCCAGCTAAGCTAATTTATTGCCACTCAAAGCTAAAGATTAATTTTTTTTCCTCAGCTGAGTTATTCTTCCACCTCCAATCATCACTTAGTACTTACTCAAGAGAACAGATTTAACTGATGCCCTGCATGCACATGGTATCTTTCTCTGAGATGTTGAAGCTGGGCTTTTATCTGTCAGTTTTCATCTATTATTTGGTAGTTAGGAGAGACACATGCAGGGTTTCTTGTATAAATTATTGATTTTGTATTGGGTGAAAGTCTTATAACTGCATATGTACGTCTGAGACATTAAATAGGATAAAGCTTCACTGCTAGATTTCCTCAGCAGATGTGAAGTCTCATGACAGGTATATTTAAATTTTGACGCATAGTTTCAGCCAAATTGATTGCTCTTTTGTGGGGTTTTATGGTTATTTTGTCTGTAAAATGATGAAAATATATCATAATTTGTTGAAGTTGAGGGCCTTTCCCCCTGAAAATAAACAGCCATGAAATCTGAAATCAAAGAGATTTTTGGGCCTGCAATTACTAGATATTTCATCACCTCTATTTACAAGGAAGAACAGGAAAATAAATCTGCTTGCTTTTATATTTTGCTTTTCTATCCCAAACATTTGTTACCTACAGAGCAGTACCACTAAAGCTTCTGAGCTCAAAGAAAATGCCGTTTCCAGTCTGGTTTTGGCAGATTTGGCATAAAATACTATGCATGTTACTCACCAACAGTGCTTGGAAAAGGCAGGTTAATACCTTGCTAAACCAAGAAGGCAGGAAGAGCTAGCCATGGGCAGAAAGGGCTGATATAACAGAGTCCTGTGATTTCCTGGCACCATATTGCAATAACGATGAAAACAGGTTTTACACCTGAGAGGTTCTTTGAAAATGGCACCATGCACAAAACAAGCCCATTTTCACAGACTTTGTGTATATGCTTGAACCTCCACAGTGCCACACAAACATGGCTATGTGTCTTCTGGCAGAGAACTGGCTTAAGCCAAATCAGTTCAGAAAGGTCCTTAAGTGAGATGTGGCCCGTCTACTTTAGTGTAGACATGCCCTAAAGGAGAATGTGCTGAGCTACAGACATTATATTAAGAATATAAAATGCAGAAAGAGAAGAAGGCTACAGTACTTGGTTTAAATGCTCTCCAGTCTGCCTTGACTAAACGACCAGTAGATTTGATTTAACTGTTCAAATGTCGGACATCTTGAAGATTTTCCCGCCCAGTATTACCATTTCATGACATTGATGTGACTAGCACAAATGTTTTCATGAAGTTTACTAGCATGTTTTTCACTTATGTCTTTTGGAATGGGACGGTTCTAGTACTAGAGCTGTGCTGTGACATAGGGCAACAAATAATAGATTATTGCTATGAAGGAAAAGAGGCTCAGCTGAGAAACAAATTAAATAACTGGCAGTCTGGTGGTTAAGATGATTGCTCCAGTCATAGCAGGACCGGATGTATGTATTTATCAACCCTTCTTTGACTCTTCTTGCCCTTTCTCAAATTCTTTTTTTCTCAATATAATTATGAACATGGCTCATTTTCATCCCACTGAGGAATGAAAATGAGTTTTGAAACCTTGCAAATTTCCAGGAAATAAATGTCTTGTTTTCAACTCCCTCCCTTCTTCCAGTCCCAATGGAAAAGCTACACTTATCTTTTCCCATTAATAATGACATAAATTCCAGAAAAGTTCTAGAAAATTGCATTCTAATTAAACCTGAGATCTTTACATAGATTTTTCTTTTCTGCAAATATTTTCTGCCTCTCCCAATTTATAGGGGCCTAAGATTTGTTGTAGAGAAATGGCAGTGAAAAACTAATAGTCTTAGTGAACAGTCCGTGAATAGAGATGTCAGGAGATATAGGAAACAAGTATGTTTTAAATGTTTTGCTGTATATCGATACAACTACACGTTACTTAAGTGAGAAATTTTCTGATTCTAGGGGGATTTATTTCAGTCTCAGTCCCAATACAGATTAGAAAAGGCTAATACTGCTGTAAAGTTTATTCTCTTAACTGATGTCCATGTCAAGATAGCCAAGTTTCAATCATTTTTGCTGTTATTCTGTTTACTTATAACTTGCATGTCAGATTGCAAGGAACAAAGTGATGACTTGGTCTCCAAAGGACTCTTTGGAAAATGTTCCCTTGGGAGGAATGCTCAGACTAGGGGAGAAAGCTTAATGAAATTGAAACAAAAAGCCACACATGCACCAGAAAGGGATAACTTCTTCAGATCTACCATGTAGATGCATGCTGAATCATTTTGTGGGCTCTGCTGCTACCAGGCTTTGCTCTCAAGCTCATGCAATGAACAGGTTTTGTCTTGCATTAATATTTTGAATTATCCTTTGCTCTGCTGTAAGCAGCATGCAGTCAGTATTCCTTTCTTACAACTTAACCTCAGTTTGCCCCTCAAATAATACTCTAGGTCTCCAATTTTTTTTCCTAACTGAAATTCATGGGGTGGAATTGTGGGAGCCATAGTGGACTGTGTGATAACTCTCTGCCCTCTTACTTAGCAAAAACACTACATAGCAAGTTTACAGCAAAACCAGAACCTGTAGTTACTAAGAAGGGAATTCTGCTTTTATGCATCACAGTGATTTTGAAAACCATGATCTTTATGAGATGTATTTTATCTTTGTGTGTGTGTCTGCTACAACTGCATCATTTTATTCATGTTGAAAGAAACAAATCTAACCTATTTTTTTCTCAACCTGTGAAATTTTCTACAGAACATTTGGCTAGGTATAAAAACTTTATGGTAGTTTTAGAACCAAGTTTCTTCCAAATTGAAATAGCATTATGCCTGGACCTCATCAGCTTTAATACGTAGGAAAAAAAATGCAGTGAATGCTCCAGCTGCCTAATCAATTTGGGCAAAAATGTGATAACGAGACCTACTCTGGTATCGAAGGAAACTCTGGAACATTGATGTACCTTTCTATGAAGGACAAAGCTTCGATCTAGCCAATAGGGTACTCTTCTGAGACATTTTGACACACAATTATCTAAGTAATGCAAAATAATAATAGTAGCAAATGCATTAATAAGCAGTAAAAGTATATTATATTCCCCAGGGGTTCCTTGCATTATAGTTTCTAATTACCAGTGCAAGTACAAAAACGATATCTCTACTTTTAACCTGTGGTTGTCCCTGAGTTCTTTATCATTGTTATGGACTGATCTCCTGTTTTCTTGTGTGTACTATAATCAGATGTATGGGTAGCAATTATTCTTATGAGCTGTAAGATTTGTAAAAGAGACAGTCCTAATGCCTAGGTAAAGTTCACAACAAAGCTGGGCTTGCACACATATTACCAGGGAAAACTTAGCACTCAGGGTTCTTCAAAGAAGAAAACAGGCTTTCTCAAGAAAAGGACAAGTGAATCAACAGGTCTAATATTATAATTTTTAGTTTAACTTTAATTTAATTAGAAAAATTTAAAAAAATTAGAAAAGAGAAAAGGAGCAACAAAATAAACAATCTTCTGAAGCACCAGAGTGCTTGAATAAGAGCATGTCATGATTCAAAAGTCCCTTTCTTTTGACCGTGTTTGGCAGAAACACTGTGGAAACATATGACCTTTTACATACTCATAGGGAGAAAGATGAATTCCTGCAAACAAAGCAAAGGCATTCTCAATTAAATTAACAGGGGAGACCGTCAATGCTGAGAAATCCCAGTCTTGTGTTTGCTCATCTGGAAAAAATCTAGACATTAGATTTGTTTGATTAATAGTAGTTTTTAATATACATTAGACCAATTATTATTTCTCTTATTCTAAGAGAAGGCAGTGGTTTCATAAAACAAGGTTTAGTTCTACTTTACTGCAGTAAGTGAAGCAGGCCAGATAGGACTGTGGGAATACCACACATTTTCCATGAAAGTTCATCTGAATTTTTTAATGAACTCATGTTAGAGATATCTGCTAGCTGTTTTGTTTTAGCTGTCACTTGTGTGGCCAAATGCAACCCTGGCATAAGTCCAGTTAATTCAGAGGTGTTCCACTAGGATGGGCTGGTCTACTTTTGGTTAATTTGGGTGTTATGAAAGAGGGACATGGCAAAGGACTGACCACTCAATGTTAAATTTCCTAAATTAGCAGTTAGGTTCAAGATTTGTTTTAACAACAAATTATTCACATATATTATTCCTTATTCTTTCACATTCAATCACTTGACTGGTTTGGTGGATCTTAGAGATTGTTTTCCTTAGAGAGAGAAATTACAAAGTTGAGCAGTTTCTTTGATACTGTCCTGGTTTCAGCTGGGACAGAGTTAATTTTCTTCCTAGTAGCGGCTATAGCGCTGTGGTTTGGGTTTAGCGTGAGAGTAATGTTGATAACACACTGATGCTTTAGTTGTTGCTAAGTCGTGTTTACTCTAGTCAAGGACTTTTTAGCTTCCCGTGCTCTGCCAGGTGCACAACAAGCTGGAAGGGAGCACAGCCAGGACAGCTGACCCAAACTGACCAGAGGGCTATTCCATACCATATGCTGTCATGTTCAGTATAGAAAGTAGAGAGAGTTGGCTGGGGGGCAGCGATTGCTGCTCGGGGCCTGGCTGGGCATTGGTCAGCGGGTGGTGAGCAATTGCATTGTGCATCACTTGTTTTGCATATTATTATTATTGTTGTTGTTGTTGTTGTTGTTGTTATTATTATTCTTCTTATTATTATTATTATCATCATCATCTCTTCCTCTGCTATCCTATTCAATTGCCTTTATCTCAACCCATGGGTTTTACTTTTTTTTCTGATTCTCTCCCCCATCCTACTGGGAAGGGCAAGGGGGAGTGAGCAGCTATGTAGTGCTTAGTTGCCAACTGGGGTTAAACCATGAGAGATACCCTTCCATTATTTAAAAAGAATATACCTAGTCTTAAGTCATTGACAAAGGTGGGCTCCAAGAAGAACTAATTTCTGTGCTCACTGCTCTGAATCTCTGGTAGGACGAGTGTTGCGTCTCTTGCAACAGACCACCTTTGGCTGAGGTAGCATGGAAGCCTCACACCCCGCCTCCGGGCCAATGAGCACTGACACCAATATGAGGATTCTACAAATGGCGTTTATTAAAAGGTTGCATAGCAATATATACTCCGCTGCCTTTCGTTACCGCCCATAAGCCATATGTCACGAGGGGTAGGAATACACATGTCAAAGGGGAAGCCCCTGTTCTTTCCGTTACATCACGTGATCTTCCGACCGCTATCCCCTACAGACAAGACTGAGCCTAAACTTTCCGGGTGCTTTGATCTCTGAACACATCTACTACATGTAAGCTTTGTTTCATTCTGCTTGAATAAATATGTTTTTACATCACTTCTGTCTCACACTCAGATACACCAACTGGTAAGTAAGCACCTGCAGCTGTTACACCAGCCTTGAGGAAACCTCTGGTACAATGGCATATCTCATTATATTACTGCATTGTGAGTTATGGCCCTTGTTATTGGGCCCTTGTTATTGGAACTATTAGTTCTAGAAAACTGTGGGGGGGGTTTTTCTTAAATTCATGACAGTTTGTCAGCCTAGCTAGTATTTCACATGTGCAGAAACATTGAAGAACTGTATGTGTACATTTGCTGCAGTTTCATCCGTATATAAATAAATGCATTTAAGGAAGCTACGTTTGTATGTCTAAAGTTGTAAAGCAAACACCCCAAAACATAGGCATTGTAAATGATCATACAAACATGTTTCTCTCCTAACTTTACACTTAGATTTGATATTCATTTAAACAAATTTCATTCTGGATGGGCTTCCAAAAAGATCTAAAAGAGTTAGATAGCAAGATTCACTAAAATTCAATGTCAAGGAACTTCCTGTAAAAAAGGTGAGCACATCTTTGGTACAGTGGTGTATTACTAGTCCATGCTTGTTTAGTTGTCAGATGGAATTAAGTCTAAGGATAAGTGACAGTCTCCCCATCCCTTCAACTTTTAAATTCCTAGGAATGCTATGGTTTATTTAACTTACCATAAAAATATAGGAGTTATTAGACTGCAAAAGACACAAGCAAGATGACCTGTCTCTTAACTTGGAAGGCAAGACTCGGTGCTTCCAAGAAAACTGCTATAAAATATTTATGTAAATGTATAATATCATGAAGTAAATCTGTTCCTTTCTCTTCCTTTCAGGCAAAAAGTTTAGGCCCTGGGATACATAGAATTCCTTCATCTATGTACAGTCCTTAAAAAAAATCTACGGAGATCTAAAACTATGATTCATGCTTAGAAACATTTTCCAGATTTTGTTTTAAAATCCCACTTCTCCCTCTGTCCCACATCTCTGGGAGAGGAAATCACATGCTCTCATTTTACTTTCCCTGCACAAAAGAGTGGAGAAGGGCCAAAACTGAGGTTATTTCATAGACATTCTATTTGAACGAATTTGGATTTTCCATGTGAACACTGGAATTTTGTGGCTAGTTTTGATGTTTGCTCATTTCAGTTGCTCTTCCCTAGCTTTTAGCTCCTCAATAGCTTGCTGAGGATCTGAAATCATAGCTGAGATAAAACATCTTTTTCTTTTGCTCCTACTCACATCCACTCATGCACACACGCAAGCATGTCTTGGGAACCAAGTACATTATTTGCAGTGTGCCAAAAAGATTTGGGATTTGAAGAGTTCCAGCGTCCTTTTTTTCATACCTGATATTGGCATACTTAAAACCCTGGAAAGTCGCAATTTACTTTCCACATAGCTGTCCTGGATGGCTGAGAAGCCGAGCCATACAACAGGATATCCAGCTATTGAGCGCTGCTGTCACAGGTGGCCAGCAGTGCAGCTGCAAAGAGCTTCCTGCCAGGAGGGCAGAGTGGGTCCACAGGAAGAAATGTTCTTTTCCTCTTCCAATCTGTTTTCAACTATAAAGGAAGGCCCAGGCTCACACTTCTACGGCGGATCTGCTTACACAGCATTTTTCAGCTGGAGCAAAAGCTCAGCTAAAATTTCTAACAATAACTGCCCAAAGTGGAGCAGACAATTTACAGGGCTTCAAACAGTGGGGAGCCCTGCCTTTAATGCAGAGCCGCCCTTGAGAAACGTTTCAGCTTGATTGTATTACTGTGTGCATAATTGTATCATCATTTTTATAGCTCACTTAAGAGCAGTCAGTGATGTGCAAAAAAAGGACAACAAAAGGAGCAGCTACCTTTCTCTCGAGATATCACAAGTAGGCAACTTATGTTTCCTCTTTTGTCCTGCAATCAGCCATAAAAACACTTACAAAACCAAAATTGCTTCCAATCAATTGTGGATTTTTACTGTCAAGAAGGAAGGAGGCAGATGACTTCTATCTGTGAATTTTACAAGCTGATGTTTCAAATCATGAATACTAAAATCTTGGTTAGATAAAGCCAATAAAGAAGAAAGAGGGTGTTCGTTCAGAAAACGTGTGAAAGTTCACTGTGCCACAGGGAATCCAAGCTTATTTCCAGGAAGCTCTTGTGCTAAAGAAACACCAAGAATGGATATTGGGAATGGGGGCAGGGTTTTGAATGCTGTTACAGTGGGCTAGAACTTGCATTGAGACTAAAGTACATTAAGCAGTTGAACAAAGAGGTTTTCTCCAAGCAGACAAGCTGAACATTTTCAATGGATATGCATAGAGCTCATCCATTTAAAATGAAATGCAATTGTAAACGTCTTAAGGAACAGGGCCTTCATGCTAGTATGAAAGGTCAGTGGGATCACCAGAAAAATTTAGACTGATGCCAGTGGGTTTCCTAGCCCCTATCCTACAGGCTCATGCGCTGCTGAAGGCAACACCACATACTTTTATCTCTAAGTTTTTCTGCAATTTTCTGTACTAACAAGTGGCTACTCTTTCAACCTTAACACTCAATTTTTAAGCTGCTGATTCTGGGGCTTTTAAACCTATACTTCAAAAATTTTTGTTCTTCCAGATCCAAAAAGTGAATTATCTACACCCCAAAATAGCTAAAATTAATCTGCCTGGGTACTTGGAAAAGTAACACATAGCCATTATTTCTAAAAAGGCTGTAATTAAGACTAGTTATTCCAAGAGACCATCTGGGAATGCGAAAAATAACCTAATGGGCTTACCAAAGTACAATCAATTTCTTTTGTGATTAAAAGGTTCCCCCTCTCAACATTTGTCACATTCATCACTGGAAAAATCAAAATATGCCTCCTGGTGAGGGTATATTCCTAAAGCACTCAAGGAATTGAAAATGACGTAAACATGAATGGTCTTACCTTATTATCCTGGAAAACTGTCTGTTAAAAAAACAGTTTAAATAAACAAATTGACAAACATTTGTATCTGGTTGCTCTGAAAATGGTATTTTTCAAAAGTGAATGCCATAAGCCTGAGTGTAAGATGAATCGCACCATACAATTTACTGCATAAACACTATTGATACCAGAGTAATTACTTGTCATCTGATATTAGTGTACCTGAGAGAAGGATCTAAACATTAGAAGTCCAGCATAAGGTAAAAATGACCGTTTACACAATAAATATGAACCATTACTACATTCTTCAGTGCTCTCTCTACCGTAATTTTAGAGAACTATGTTGCAGAATGATGCTTACTTGCTAACTTGAAACTCCTTGAAAATATATTGAAAATACATTCCCCCACTTTCTGAGAAATAAAGCAAAATTACTGCCTTTCCCTTTGACTCAGCAGCTACTAAGTACCTACCAGCTAGTCTTATCTTGTCATATGTAAATTAGCACTGCAAATCTGAGGATTATCCGTTCACTTTCTCATTCTCACATCTTAGATGTCAGACAAGAAGATGCAGGGAAACATGCAGTACTATGAAATCTCATGTTTTAAAGGTAATCGGGTTCTAGCTGATGCCTTGTAGCATTGACAACCTTTGCAAACTCCTTCAAAATATGCTGAAACTCAGTTCTGCAAATTCATGTGGAGCTTGTGAGACAGAGCCTACCTGCAAAGAGACAGGCTAAGGACAGGATCCGAGGCTATCCAGATATATATTGGGCTCGCTTCAATTTGGCATAGCACTAAAGCATATGCTTCAATTCCACTGACATCAGAGGGTATTATATTGGGTTTAAAGCACCCTTCCCACGTAGAAAAGCTTATTCTAAAAAAACACAATTATCAAGTTAGATATTTAGAATACACTTTGACTTAACTATAAAGTTGTTGAAATTTCA
This sequence comes from Scopus umbretta, assembly GCA_013400535.1. NCBI lineage: Eukaryota > Metazoa > Chordata > Aves > Pelecaniformes > Scopidae > Scopus > Scopus umbretta. The sequence goes on from VZTL01023068.1 coordinate 34,895, forward strand.
GATTTTTAACTTTGCTGCTTCCTTTGTGGTAAGAGATAACGGTGAACACCCAGCCAATACCTGTCTGTTTGGTGTAGCCAGTTTGTCCTCATTGCCATTTCAATATGATCATGAACAAATTTTAACTCATCTTAACTAGGTTTAAAATTATGCTTTAGTAGACATAGGATCATATTTTTATATTGAGAAAAGAAGATATTCACTTCATGGTGTTCTTTAGTGTTCTTTTACCTTTTTTCTTCTAGAAACCAATAGTATTTTAGAGGAGAAGAGATCCTTCTTGCTCATTAAGGAAAATAACAAAGAAGACAGATAAAGATATTTTATGTTGTGAAGAAAATGTTAGAGGTCACTTGTTTAGTCAAGATGCACCAAGCAGACTAGAGCATGAAAAATGCAAATATATGCAACCTATTTCACCAATCTGTGACTGATAGTCATCACATACACTATCTAGAGACATAAGTTTCATAGATATGAGATTAAATATATTTCATATTGAGACATTGGATCAATAAACACATGATCAAACAGTCTAACTCTAGCATCTCAAAGCTTCCCAAATTTTATAAGCCAGATCCATTAAATAAATACTATTAAATGATACTACTATATCACTATAAAAATAAACTTCCTTATCATTTTTTGTGAAAGATCATTTTATTCACTTGGTGCAAATCAAGAAAAACAGGCTAGTATGGTAATTATTCATATTCTGTAAGATATAATCATGAACCTCTTTTGCAGAATTAATTAACCTTCAGTTTCACTTTGGAAAGATAGTAGAATTTAATGACTCCCCCAAATCATCTCCTCAGTAAGCCTACTGGGAACTGACAAAGCCTGCTCATCTGAAAATATTATGGTTGGCAAGCTATCACTGATGCCTAATCTTAAGGTTGCCTGACACTTTGCATTATAAAGCCCTTTTTTCATTTCAGACAATAAAAAAATTATAAAAATTTGGCTGAAGGCGTTGTCCTATATACGTACACACTACACAGCTCAACATATAGACTGAATATTGTCAACATTTTTAAACAGTTGACCCCTATACCAGTCGAACATTGAATCAAATACAGAAAAAAATACTGAAAAACCACACTAATGATGGCCACCAAGGGTGTGACATCTGTTAGATTTTTTTATTTTCTGATGATCTTGAAACTGCACATAAATCAATTAAGCTTTTGAATGGCTTGGTTTTTTTGTTTGTTTTGTTTTTTGTTTGTTTGTTTGTGGTTTTTTTTGGTTTTGTTTTTTTTTTTTAGTTACTCTCATTTAAACTCTTACAAATCTGGAGCAAGGCACCAAAATGAAGTCACATCAGAATTGTGGTCTTATCACTGGGAACATGTTCTGAGCCAGTGGGATTTGAGTTTTGCCAGCTGGCTCTACTGGTAGGATGAATCCCTGAGCAACATGGTGAATTTTGCATGTATTTAGAAATATCTGGGTAAAAAGCTGACTTAAGCTGGTTATCTACATAGTCTAGACAATTGCCCATGATGTTGCAGGAAGCTTCATGGTTTATTTTCTCTAAATGTGGAAACTGTCAGAAAAAGCAATATACAATCAAATGTGTCCTGCAGAAATAAAGTTTCTTCAGAAATTTTTGTGCCTATATTTCTGAATAGGCTTTTACAATGACCTTACATTGCTGAGTAGTCTTTGAAGCATATGAAGGAGATAATTTTCCTGTGATGAAAAGAGTGATATTATAATTTACCTTATTAATAGTTTTCAATTAGTTTGATATTTGTGCATTGCTTTGCCCTAAGCACATTATCTTGAAAAGTGTCCAGATTTGGCTCTGTCAAATACATACTTAGCTATTCTTAACTTTCCAGATTGTCTGACATTTTTCATCAAGGGTTGCAGAAATCTGCAGTCAGTATCCTTATGTTTCTTTTCATTAGTTTTATTCACTGAATTTTAGCAGGGAATAAGAACAGAGATCATGTAGCACTTCCAGAAACTAAATGACAATCAAATGAAAGATCAACTTAGTGTTAGAACACAATATGTCCAGATCCAACTGAGTTTTTAAATTCCTGAGAACAGTGTAAGGCTATTCTCCCCCTGAGGGTCTAAGAAAATAAAATGCATGTGAGGAAATGCTATAATAAACTGGTAATATATTTCCATAGGGGATACATAGGAATTTTCCAGACATCCTCCTAAAATGGCAGTAAACCAGAGTTAACAGCAGAAACTAAGCCATTTCCATAGTGAAAAAAAGAATTAGCTGCATAGCAGGGACAGAGGCCCAAGCTCCAGGCTTGATTTTCTGTTGAGAGATGCTGTCAGCTGTGCCTGGGGAGCTGCCCAGGTTGAATGACTGATGTTGGCATAGAAGTTCAGAGCTGTACCAGTCCGTTGGCTGACTGACAGACATTTACTCATCACAATCTTAGAGAACATAATGCAAACTATGTCTACATTAAATATGTGTCAGCTCAGTAAGTGACTCTGCTTATACAGAAATTCCTGGTGGTCTCCAAAAAATTTGATAGCCACATAGGTTTGGCTCTTTCCTTTATT
>VZTL01023072.1:0-43591 GCA_013400535.1 Scopus umbretta
GGGTGTTCTGCAGACTGGGAGGGGGGGCTCGGTGCTTTCCAGAAGATGCTGCAGGGAGACACTCGCATCCAAAGGACCAGGGCGCCGTGGGGGGGGATGCGGAGCAAATCCTGGCGTCTCCCACCAGGAGCGATGCGGGGACCGAGGGAGGCAGGCGTACAGCCGGCCAAGGCACGCACAGACGCACAGACGTGGCTTGCTGCAGGGAGCCACGATGCCCCCGGTGCGCTCGCAGAAAATACACGTACTGAGGGCAAAATCAGAGAGGGGAGAGGCCTGGGCGAGCGCAGCCTGTCCGCGCTGGCCACAGGGCAATGCTGTGCCCTCCTGGACACAGGGCCTGGGAGGGAGCAGCGCGCTCCGTGACCTGAGCCGGAGGGGGGGGGAATGTCTGCAGGCTGCTGAGGGGCTCCCACGCAAAGGCTTTGTACAGACATTTCTGGTTATCTCTGCAGCACCTTCCCGTGTGGTCCTTTTGCCTCTGTGGTAAATCTTTGTTTTGAGATATTAAAAGAATGCAATTATTTCCCAAAGCAGCCAAAACAAAAGCTCTTGCCCAGCTCTGGCATGTGTGAGGACACACCGTATTGATTGAATAAAGAGATAGCTACAGCATTACTCACCCTCGCGCTCAGACCTGGATTTTCCCACCACTTCCAGCAGCTCAGGGTGAGGCAGAGCGGGGGCTTGTGAGCATCTGCGAGGGATGATCTGATCCAGCACCGGCCCCTCTCCGCGGGCTCTGTGCCCCCGAGCACAGAGGCGGCATAGGATGGAGCCGTGCAATGGCCCAGCACCCGCTCTCAGCGTATCGTGGCCATGCCGTGTCTCTATGCCAGGATGGGACCCAGGCAGGCATCGCAGTGCCCTGGCTGGTCCTGCCAGCTGGGTGTCAGAGGACTGAGATTATAAAAGGACCCGTTGAGGACACTCGCCCTGCAGGGTAGGTGTAACAACAGGCACCGGAGTCCGGGTCATGGAGAAACCCTGCACCAAAGTCCTGCTCATCTGTGGCTGCGGTCTGCCTCCGTGCTGGAAGGACTGCATATGAGATACCATTCTGATACCATCAGGACACAGAAGGTATCTTGTACTGCCAGTGTCGCTGACTTTTATTGCCAGCGGCCACGTGGCACCTCCGTTCCTCACGAGATGTCAGGGATGAACAACTTCTTGCAGCTTCAGACTGGTCCTGCATCCTTTCCACCCCCAAACCTCTCCTCAAGCTGAACACATCGTAACCCGCGGGCAAATCTTGCCCCCTATTTTAAAACTAGTCACCTCCTACCAGTATGTCGGGAGAAGATACTGTGCTGAAGCAGAGTTGCAATGATGAATTATTCACTGTGCAGTAACAGGAGCTGCGTTTCAATCTGCAAGCGGCCAGCAGGACCCATAGGGAAGGTAAACAAGGCACAGATGAGATTAACTACACTGCTGTAATTTCAATGTCAAAGCAAACAGATAGGATCCTGTTCAGGCACAGCCCCGAGATTGCAGAAGGGTTGAAGGGAGAAGGTACAAACCTACCTTATTGCAATAAACAAAGCAATTTCACTTGGCTAAGATGAAAGTGTCTGTGTCTCCTGGACACTGCAAGCCCACAGAGTAATGCGATCGACAGCTGTGGGATCGCTCGTGGCTTAGCCCACCGGTCCAAGAAAGCACTTGAGCACGCATTTAACTTTAAGCACATGTTTAATACTCCCGTTGATTTATAAGAATGCTTTCCAGAGGCNGTACTTACAGCAGTGAGCCCTCCAAGAGGGAAAGGAAGAGTTCTGATAGGCATTAAAATACCAAAGACAACAAAAAGTTTAATGATCACCTCTCCTTAGTGGTCTTCCAAGCTGGCAGCATTCCTCACCTGCTGCTGGGTAGTGCTCAGGCAGGTGTGAAACCCATTCCTCCTCTGAAAACCCTAAGGAAACTGGGTTTGCTCTGATCCTCCCAATTGGGCGCCCCATCCATCAGCAGAAGAAGGGAAACACATTAGCACCAACAGGGGCCTTTTGAAAAGTAATTTATGGCCTATCACATCTAGTGATTACAGCAGAGGCCACCTCTACACCCCGCTTCCACCGCAGCTGTGGATTACACCAGCCTGCAGACTCCATCCCTCCGTCCATCCATCCATCCATCCGCTCAGGACATACGTCTGCTCTGGGTAAAGCCAAGCTCATTTTTTCCAGCTTGATAACTACTCGGTGGGCAGATTTTGTGCCCAGGCTAGTCATTTGTAAGGATCATTTTGCAAAACCCCATTAGCCAGATCGCGTTTGCACCGCGGTGCTCGTGAACCCAGGCCTTGCCATCCCTCCTCCTCGCTGCCAGCGCAGGCAGCGGCACGGCGGGGAGAGCAGAAGGGAGCTCCCTGCTGTGTGGGGATACGGAGATAAGGGATGTGCCACAGCCACGGATGGATCACGACTGGAGAAAGCAGAAACAGCGCCTCGTTCAGCTGGACAGAGTAGAAAAAAGCATTGCTCTTCCAGGGGCTCCGCATGTAGAAACACGAGCGGTGAAGCACACCAAGAAGAGAAAAAGAGCAAAGCAAAACTGTAATTAGGAGTGACCCGGTTTGTGCGCAGCGCGCCGGCAGCGCCGCACCAGGATGCAGCCCGCTGGGAAGGACAGGCTCCCAGGTTGGTATCCTGCTCACTCTGCAGCTGAACCAGCCACAGAAGGTCCCAGGACCTCATCTCCCGGCCGCTGGTACGGAGCGAGCCACCCCGGGTCAGAGACACACACCTCCTTTAGTCGCTAAATTGAAGAGCTTTTTTCAGTCCAAATTGCAATGCACCCAGGAGCCAGCCACTTCAAAATATGAACTCATCTTCTGTGGATTTTTAATCATCATGTTATCAGGTCTTTGTTAATGTACGGTATTTACCTTAGAAATTGCTACAGATAGCTGAGAGAGATGTGCAGTGCTCTGAATACACTTTAATCTAAAGGTTTGGTGAAGAAAAGCAAAATGGCAACCCCCAACAACTCGAACCCTGTACTTCAACCACTACCAAATATGCTAACCCCTACGGCCGAAGGCCCCAGTTACAACCAGCAAACCCCAGGCAAGTGGGGACAACGGCTGAGCAGAGCCCCCTACACAATTTTCTCCTACACCAGTGAGTTTGGAGCAATCCTCCAGGCTTTGCTCTCCTCTCCTGTACACGCCGATGGCTCGCTCTAACACCCAGTTAATGGGAGTTTGGTGCACACACCAGCAATCACAATTTCTTTCCTTTCTACACCAAGGAAAGAAAATACTATACATAAATAAAATGCATTATTATACATATTATTCTTCTATTTTAACCATCTCATCCAGGCTTCCCCTACCACAGAGCAAACAGCTTGTACAAACCAAATGACCCAGGACACCCTGCGATGCGCTCCCAGGCACTGGAAGGGCACGGCAGGGAAGGTTCCAGCCTGCAGCAGCACATGGGGCTGCAGAAATGCCAAGGCATTTATACAAAAAATAAGCAAACTACGCCACAATAAAGCTAGAGCTTTTCTTCTCAGGGCAGGAAGCATCTGTATTTCGGGGTAGTGACTTGATACCCGTTACAGCGCCGGTGGATGCCGATGGAGTGGGTTTGTCTGCTGGCAGCGAGAGGGCCTGGGGCTGGCCCAGCTGCGACTCGGTGGCTGGGGTCCCCGCAGCGCTGGGGACCTAAGGGAGCCAGGGCGGCACATACAGCCGTGGTGCGCGGGGACGGCGGTGGCAGAGGGGTCCTAGTGTTTCCCAGTGCCGCTGCAGCTCTGGCAGCACGGAGGAGCTCTACTCCCAGCTATCCAGACAAAGAGAAATTCATTACTGAAGCTGTACAAGAGCATTCACACAAAACTACGCTGGGTCTCCTTTTGGGAAGGGTTGGCTGCTAAAGGGCAGCACCGACCCTGAGGAGCATCTTCCCCCGACGGCCAGGACCAGCCGAGCAGAGCAGGGCCTTGCTGTGCATGTTATGGGCCCATGGCAAGGCACAGGAGTGATTTCTGCTCCACAACCAGATCTGTTAGAGGCTGTTCTAAGGAAGCTTTCTGTGTATGCAGACAAAGCCTGCTCGGGGACAATGAAAAGTGATGCTTTTTGGCAGGAGAGCCGGCGCAGCAATCAGCAACAGGACCGCTCGGCACTGCTGCGTCGGAGCAGCCACCGGCGCCGGTACGGAAAAGCCTGGCTTTCAGTAAACACAACTTCGAGTACCGGGAGTTCAGGCGAGGACACCGGCAGCAGCCAGCTCCAGGATTTGCTGAGCCCCATTAGGTAACTGGAAAACTACAAGAGCTCAGCTGGGTTTCAGACAAAGGCGCACGGAGAACAGACTGCGACTGCCGGGCAGGTTGGTGGGCGCAGGGCTCCTGTGAAACCTGCGGCTGGCGGGGTCCGAAGGACCAGCCCGTAGCTGTTCGCAGCTCCCCAGAGGCAGGAGGAACCGACTGACAGATCTGCTGAAGATCAGTAAGAAAGAATGCCACAGTGCACAAAGCACTCAGTGTACTGAAAAGTGATCCCATTTGAATGCAAGTCTCTGTGAGAGCTAATACATACATTGAAAAAAAAAAAAAAATGCTGCAGACAATTGCCAGTCCATTCTCAAGATGGCTGACTAATTCTCCAAGGCAGGTCAAATTTACTACGTATTTTGGAAAGAAAGTTGGGTTTGAAACTCAGTTATTTTATATTTATTTGCTTTATTTCTAAAAGATCCCTTTTGCATCACCATCCACAGCCATTTAAAGGCTAGCTTCAGCAAACGTGCTTTGACACCAACAGGTCTTCTATGCTGAGGTCTAAGCACACCCCTTAAATATGCTACAGAATTGGCATCTAAATTGGTTTTCAATGTCAGACAACAGACACTGGCAATCCTCACACTGTGAGATGAGGTGGACAGTTCATTGAATTCCCTGCCGCTGAAGAACAAACACCACAGTTTATTTTCAGTCAGCCTTGGGAAACCCTGCCCAACAGTACCAGGGCAGCAGCAGCCAGCTGAGGCCACAACATCTCTTCTGTGTGAGCAGGAACGACCCCAGCCACGGCAGCAGCAACTCGGGAACAGAGCGGGGAGGAACGCCGCAACCCGGGATGGTGTGGTAGGACCTGGTGCGTGTCTGCCGCCCACTGAGCCGGGGCAATGTGTGAATTCATGCAAGTACTCGATCTCTTGAAGCAGCTCTGTTTGTCACAGCTGTGGCTCAGACAGCAGGACGTGCTGGAGATGACAGCGGCTGACAGGTATGTGCTCTCGTAACACGCGACAAACCCAGCTGCGGGCGCAGCCCCTGGGGTGAGCCTGCAAGCTGCCCGCTCCCCGATCTGCTCACCGTGGTGGCAAGTTTGTTGGCTCATGTCCCCCAGGAGCACAGCACAGCCGCGGCCTTTACACCGGGGATGCACACACAGCCCCACGTGCTAGCATACGTGAACCTGGTCCCACAGACACACGTGCCAACTTACACACGCCCTGGCAGCGCAGGGTGCCTGCACACACCAACTTGTATGTCTGACTACACTAACCCACACGACTTTCCCCTCTGTGCATCTGCACGTACACAGACGCACTCCCCCCTTCTCCTCGCAGCACAGGGTACCTCTGTGCCATGCCCAAGGCTGAACAGCCAAGCTATTCCGGAGAAGAGTGGGGTTTGCCACCACCCCTTGCTCCAAGAAGCAGCCATCTGCTGAAGCTCACCCACCACCTCTGGCGATTCCCATCAAAGACCCCGTTCCACCGAGCTTGTTTGATCGTTGGGCTCAATCTCCCAGCTGAGCCTTCATCTTGTCCCTCCAGGCACAACAGGATCCATCAAGTATCAGTTTCAAAGAAGGAAGCACTCCGCATCGTCTGCTGAAAAGCATATGCAACGTGCATCTGGGGAAAGAAACTCTGCAGCTATCTAAGCCATAGAGAATCACTGCAGAGCTCAGGGAGCTGCAGCCGTGGGAGCAAGAGCAGGATTCAACCACACAGACATTTTCTTGACTGATACTGTACAGAAGCATTAGAGACTATCTGCCTGGGGGACTTGAGAGGAGAAATCAGCTCTGTCATAACTACTGCAAGGTGTTTGGGCTCGGAAGCAATGCCTGTTCATGGGAACAAAATGCTGGAGGAGATGCAGAACATCCTTTTCACGTCAAGTTATTTGCTGGATCCTTATGCTGTTAGCCAGGATCCCCGCACAAACCAAAACGGCATTTTGGAGCCAGCCTGCTACCCCACCAGCACGGTCCAGCACCACCTGGGCAGGGCAGGCCCCCAGCTGCAGCAGGATGTGTGCTGGGAGGTGCTGGTCCAGCCTGGACTCAGCCCATGGATGCCATCTGCCGTTCAGAGCACTGGGAGGAGAATGGGAGCCCGTCCAGCACCGCTCAGCCCAAACAAGCGCAGCGCTGCTTAAAAACAAACAACCCTACACACATAGTCGGGGTGGGTCTGATTCACCTCCCTGCTCCCCAGCCTTGGCTCCCGGTCACATCTCCATCACCTGGAGGGCGGGTGCAGCCCTTTTGTTTCAAACAAAAGCAGATTATCTCCTGCAGCCTCTGATTTCCCACAGCAGTAGGAACAACACAGAGAAGGGCAGGATTCAAGGTGCAGTTGTGAGAACTGTCAGCGGAGAGACTTAATCCTCCAGCTGGTGTCTGCCAGCGTGCTGGAACTAGTGAATGCCACCATCAAGCCTGTAGAGGTAATGGGAAAGCTTGGAGGATTTCCCCTGCTCCTGGAGGGAATCTCAACCCCCCAGAAGGGATTTCCCATGAGCCGAGAGGAGCCAGGGAAGGACTGCTGGTTCTCAGAGGCTGGGCGGCTGGCAAGAAGGTGGCTGATGCTGGAGTCTCACAGTATGTCCTTCCAGTCTTTGAGGAGCCTAGAAGTGACATAAATAACCTGGTGCTGCCCAACAGCTCACGGCTGATTGCTGGGCACCCATCATCCCCACAAGGGAGAGAGATGCCCTTGGTCCAGAGGAGATCCATGGATGAGCTCCCAGAGAACTCCAGCAATAGCAGGGGAGCCCAGGAGGGGTTGGGGGTTCAAGAATGGCATTGACCGAGCCATTTTTGGGGTGCAATGCAAGTGTTGTGGATGGGATACGTGCCTGCCTACCTCCGAGTCCCTGCAATTAGGTCGGGTCATTCACACCGCATACGTGGACATCTGGGGTGGACATTCAAAGAGCCTGTTCAGGGCAAGCGGCTGCAGCTTACTCTGTGTTTTGAATCATGGGTTGATTTTCCCTGGCCTCTGCAGTAGTCTCATTAAATCTCTTATTCTATGATTAACTAGCAGAGCTCCTCCAGCCCCATCTCAGGCTGCTCTGTCACCCAGCAGAACAGCCCAAAAGCATGCTTAAAAGTTTGAAACCTTTTCTTGAAATAATTAAAGCAGGTTAGTTTGAAAACACAGCCAGGTTCCTTCAGCGGGGGTCAGGCACCGGCAGAGCCCAGGAGGCCCCTTTGCCACACCAGGGACCAGGCTGAACTCCAGCCACCAAAACCCAAACCGGAGGGGCCGTACCCAGGCGGTGAGCTCCCACGAGCAGAGCCCAGCACAGGGACAGATCAGGCCGACCCTCTAATCCTAGCTTTTGCCACTGACCACGTAATTACGAGTACGACTCTTCTCACCTTCCTGCTGCCTGGTTACCTCTCTGTGTTTGCTAAGCCATTTGTGATCTGTTGGCAAAAAGCAAACGACGTTATTACTAGGGAAAGTGCTTCAATTCTTCAGGTACAGAGGTCTCCGAGTGGGCGTTATCTGGAAGCACGGCGCAGCGGAGGCGTGCTGGAAGTGTCTGAAGTCTCGGCGGTTGCCTTTCCCAGCAGATTTTGGGGAGAAGCCAGCAGACAGAGGGGGAAGTGGCTGCAGAGCGTGCTGAGGGTCGTAGTGAGAGCTCACGCCCGCCCAGGAAGCCCCCCAGCCCCTGAAATTGGGATAGACATGAGAACAGACTCCTGGGAGAGCTGCTCAGGGTGGGAACTGCACCTGGAACAGCCCAAACAACATCTAGGTTTCAAGCTCTTGTGAAAACTTAGCTCTGCATAGCATCACCCTGGGGAAAAGCACCCCCGGCCAGGAGCACCCAGTGCCGCAGAGTGACCTGCCACTGGCAGGGGACACAGCGGCTCTGGGGACATGCCAGGGATCCTGTCTGGTGACGAGAGCTTGGGTTTCACTACAAAGGCAGCTGACCCAGACCTGCTTCTCTCTATGCTGCGACTCGGAGGGCTCCTCTTTCTCTCCCTCTCTAAATGCTCGGCACATCCCCAGCTTTGATTATGGACCGTCTCCCCCCAGCCTCGTCAGTCCCTGACATCTCTTCATTAAGTCCTAGAACGGGTTTATTCCCATGACGCTGCTTTGTCTGTCACTCTCTTCAGCCTTTCTGGAGGGAGAAAGCAAAGGATCAGCCCCCAGCTGTGCTGCAGCCAGACAAAGGGAGCAGATTCCTCCTCCCCTTGCTCCAGCTTAACAAAGCCAGCGCAGCAGCACCAAACCCTGAGCCTCGACCAGCGCGGCCTCGCTGCAATGAACGGGGCTCGGGGCTAATGCGAAAGCAAGAGCAGAGGAGCATCAGGCTGTGCTGCGTGTGGGAAAGGTTCCTTGAGGACAAAGGAAAACACTTCATTAATAGCTAGAGACTCTTGTCTGTGCAGAGGCGGCTGAAATGGAGATCTGCTGTGCTGGGAGACAGGGGGTTTGTTCTAGAAGAGTAGAAGGCTCCCTCCCTCCCCCCAAACCTCCTCCATCCAATTTTTACAGTTCAAAGGGACGTTTTATTTGCCTTCTGGGGTCAGGAGGCAGCACCCCAGGACAGTACACACAGAGGGGTGCTCTGAGCACCTTCCCTCAGCTCTGCTAGATGTAGCAGACCTGGGGCACCCTGCAGGGATGCCGTTAGACAGAAATGCCTGGCCTCGGTGCCCTGCTCGCCGTTCCCTGCAGCTTCACCCCCCAGATCACACCCTGGAGCCCTCCCTGACTGCACTGTGTCATGATTGATTCAGCCGGGCTCCATGCTCCTTGCCGGGGCCTGGAGCTCAACCCCGTGGGCAGCTCCTCCACCCCGGCCGGAGCAGAATGTCTGCGTCAGGGCTAGCGCTCCTTTCTGCAGTTAGGTATTTGCATTTATACAGCCTGCCAAAACACGGTGTCCAAGCGAAGAAAGCATCAGGACCACAGATGGGAACGTGACAGGGGAGGGGAACGGACACTGTTGTGCCTATACGCGCAGCCAGAGACAAGCAGGTGGGATGTAAATAATTAGCCAGCAGGTTGTTGGCTGCGGAGTCGGCGCTTTTCCCCTTTCATCTGAGCTACGGGGCACTTGGCGATCAGAGGGAGGACTTGCAGCTGACAGGGCTGCGCTTCGAAAGGAGCCACTCGCTCCACCGCTTCCTAACGAATACCAGCAGACAGGACCGGTCCCCAGCACCCACCCGAAGGGGCAGGAGCAGGCCTGGGGGAGCACCGGCCGGGTCCCCCGGGGAGGAGCAGGGCTCGGGGGACGATGCAGGCGGGGGGGGCGATGCCAGCCAGCCTGCCTGCCCGGGGAGCGCAGCTTGGGGCTGGGGCATCCCTGGAGCCTGCGCCTGGGGAGCAGCCCTGGCCCCAGCTCCAAGGGCCCAGCTCCAAGCCTCAGCTCCAGGCACCGGCCTCAGCTCCGGGCTCCAGCTCCAGGCCTCAGCTCCAGGGCCCTGCTCCCGGGCCCCAGCTCCAGGGCCCTGCTCCCGGCGCCCAGCCCCAGGCCCCAGCCTCAGCTCCGGGCCCCAGGCCTCAGCTCCAGGCTCTGGGCACTGGCCCCCGGCCTCAGCTCCGGGCCCAGCCCCAGGCCCCGGTCTCAGCTCCAGGCTCCGGGCCCCAGGTTCCCGGCCCCGNGACTGCCTCCGGGCCAGGCGCCGCGGCGAAGGGGGGACGTGACACCCGGGGAGGCCCAAGGCGCGGGGCTGTGCCCCAGGGCCGGGACGCGGAGCCCAGGCAAGCCGCCTGCGCTGCCACCCGCGCCCCCCTCTCAGCCTGGGTCCCACCTTTCCGCACAGCCGCAGCCCTGAGCGGGCTTCTCCGAAGACAGCTTTTTCATGGTGCGACTGCTACAAGCTAGAATTGTAACCCGACGGTACCGACAGCTCTCCCGCAAACTGCCCGGGAAGAACGAAACCAGAGAGGTGGCGATGGCCGGGGTCTTCTGGCTTTGCTGCCAACGAAGCCATCGCCAAAGCCACTGCTCTGCCCCGGGGGTGAGAGCACTCCAGAACCAGCGGCACGGCACAGTTTTGCTCCTTTCTCCCAGGGCCGAACATTAGAGGAGCTAAAAATCAGGTTGAAACATTGTAGGCTGAGGCCATCTCTGCATGAAACCCAGCAAAGGCAGTATCTGTGCTAGTCCTGTGCCAAAAGTCAGGTTTTCCCTCTAGCCAGAACAGTCCCTTGGGCATTCATCCCTCCCAGGAGCACTGGCAGCCCCTCACTCCAACTCCTGGCAAAGTGACAGTCAAATGCTACAGGTTTGCAGGAAAAGCCTTGCTATGAAGGCAAAAGAACGATCCCCTGGATCTGGCTGCAGGTTAGGAATTTCCCTTGTCGGTTTGCAAGCCAAGGGGATCTGTGCAGGGAAGCACACATAGATCCCAGGGCGCTCGAAGAGGGCAACATCACATCAGTTCTCCCTGAACCACCACTGACCTGCCTGGATACTCCTAACACCTCCAGACCCATCACCTTTGCTCAGGATGGCAGCAGGGAGATGCTCGCCCATGTCCCGATCTTCAGAGTCCTTCGCGCTAGCAGCGGATGCTGCACACCAGTGCTGCAAGCAGTTCCTTCATCTGGGTTTCCCCGCAGAGCTCTGAAGACGGCTGGAGGGGACCCTTGGCCAAAAGCGCTCCTTCCCTCCGTGGGGCTAGAACAGCAGTGCCCAGGAGGGAGAGGAACAGCAGCCCTGGCTGCAGGCTGCTGCCGGCCACGGCTGCAGAGCAAGGCTGGGTTTAGCTACTGGCAGGCAGAGCGGAGCTGCCAGGGCAGCTCGGGTGGTGCTGACCCAGCCTCGAGCTGCCCAGCACCACCACCGCTGCTGCTGGAGGCAGCGAGGGGCAGGGTCCTCCGCCAGGCAGGAGCCAGCTAGGAATCGGACAGGCACAGGGCCTCCACGGCACTGCTCAGGCCCTGGCTCACCCCGCCGACGGCCAGCAGGCAGTTCCGGACCACGATGCTGGAGCAGGCGCAGCGTGGGGTGGGCATGGGGGGCAGGCTCTCCCACTTGTTCTTCTCAGGGTGGAAGGCCTCCACGGACTCCAGGACGGTCGGCTGGTTTCCTGGAAGCACAAAGCGAGGCACTGGGTCACTTGGGAAGCACCAGCAAGCAGCCCTTGTCCTCTCTGGCATAGTGTCTGTACCCTTATGGGGTCTGTTTTCCCTGCTCCCTCAGGCCATCCAGGGCATCTCTCCCCTCTGTAATAATAACGCATGACTCGCATATGCTCTTAAAGTTTTACCACTGTCCCCAGCGCCCCACCTAGTCCCCCAGCCACGACGACTCTGCCTTTCAGGTAGCCAGCCACGAAGTCTGCTCGCCTTTTCTTCAGGTAGAAGGAGCGCTCCATCTTCATCCAGCCACCTGGGAGGGACAGGACAGACCAGGCATTGCAGGAGCATCCACTCCTGGGAAACCATCTGCCTCTCTGACCTCCTACTTGCTTGTGGACATGCAGTTTTGCTGCTGCACCTTGGGGTAATATAAAACCCCACAATACAGGGATCAGCCAGCTTCCTCACCACCATGTCAGGAGAGAGCTGTTGAACCCAGCTGCCTTGGGACCATGGTTTTCCCCCCTGCTGCCTTGACTTGTTAATCTTGACTGCAGGCCTTCCTCCAGGCTGGGCTCAAGGCACCAGTGATCCAAGGACTTAGCAGGTGAGAGCTCTGTGCTCTGCAAGGACAGCAAAGCCCCAAAGCAGAGTCTTGCATGCCACCCACCCTGCTCCTCTGGAAAGGACAGAGCTGGGACGGCCCCCACCTTGCTCCATGTCAAACATGTCCACGGTCCTCATGAACTTGGGCTGCCGGTAGAGCCGTCCCTGCCGCAGGCCCCCGAGACTGAAGAGTTTGTTTTCTGTGGGCACGAAGCTGGAGAAGGCCCTTTTGTTGGGGATGTTGGGAAACTTGGTCCACGACCTGGTCTCTGTGTCAAAGACCTCAAAGGCATTGACAGCGTACTTGGACTGCCTTCCACCTGGGGCAGGGGAGATGGAAAGAAAAGGGTCAGCTTGTCTCATAGCACCAAGCCAACGGCAGCAGGAACCAGAGGAGCCTCCTAGGGCAGGCTGAGAGCGAGCTGCCAGCTGATATGATGCCCCCAGGTCTCAAGTCACCTGGATGAGGGCCTATGAGCCAGGTAACTTCTTACCCTTGTGCTCCCTCTCCTTTAATTGCAAGTTCATGACATGAAAACACTTCATTTTTCAGCACATCACACCCTCTGCTTCCCTCCACGCCGGCAGCAGCGGGTCGCTGGCAGAGGAAGGTGTTTAGTATGCACTGGTTTAATCAAGACAAATTCACAGCAGAGCAGGGACCAGCGCTCAGGAAGCCTTTGCAATTCAGATGAGTTCAGCGCCAGTGCAATCCAGCGAGCCCCGGCCTCGCTGCCGAGCTCCTGATGGAGCAGAAGAGCCAGAGCAGCTGCTGCTACCACCGCCAAAGATGTGTATTATTCTTCCACCCATCAGATGCAGATGAATACAGCTATTCTCAGCTCAGATGCTCCGCGTGCCTTTGAAGGCACAGCCTGTGCTCGCTAGTGGGCCCACAAACTGTTTGCCAGCAGCAAGCAAACCGCAAAATAGATCAAAGAGTCTTTCCTGGTAACCCCTAGAGAGAGCCAGGGCTGTCTGGCAGTTTGAACAATCAGGACTCCTGCGTTTTGATCCTGATACGCCATTTGGCCACGAGCTACCAGCAACATTTCTCTACCTTAGTTTCCCTTTCTGTAACACAAGACTAATGAAAATTGTTCCCTGCAAAAGGCTTCGTCCAGCATTTCCCAGCTACAGCAGGTCTTTCCTCTGCCAAAGGCAGACCCTTTGTGAAGCTGCATGGTACTTTGCCGATATAAAATGCATAGAAGTATTTTTACTCACTAGTTGAGGCCAAAGGCAGGACTCAAAGGATCCATCAAAGCGCAGTGGCAGGACTGTGAACTGAGCAGGCAAAGACCAGCTGGACCCTTGGCTGCTAGCAGCCACGGATGGGCCTGGGACAGGGAAGGAGCTCCCGGGGCTTTCAAGGGTGCAGGGGCTCTCATGCGTGCTTGCTATGGAGCTGTGAATCCAAACCCAATACCAGCCCCATTCAAAACCTACAGCTCCAAGATTGGTATTTCTGAATGTGTGAGAAAGCAGGCAGGGATGGAGAGGAGCATTCCCGAAAGCCTCTTCCAGGGAGGTTTCCAAGTGCTCAGCTCAAAGGAGCTGCTGCCTGAGGAAGAAGAGGCGGCAGGACTGCTTTCTTACCCAGCACGTAGATCTTGGTGCCTCGCAGGAAGGACGTGGCAGCGTACCTGGGTGTGGGCATGGCCGCCAGCGACACCCAGATGTCCTTGAGCATGTCATAATGCTGCAGGTAGTTGTGCGGCCGCAGGTCAGATCCCATCCCACCAGCTGCATAGACTCTGTAGTCTGGACAGGGCCAAGAAGCAAAACAATCCCACAAAATTATTATAGGAAAGCATCAGAAATACCACCCCCACCCCCCCACCCCCAGCAAAAATGCACGCGCCGTCCTACGACGTGGACCAGAACCGTTCGCTCCTACACGAGTCCCTGGGCAGGTCCCGAGCTCCCATCCCTGGGGCAGAGGGGAACACGCCAACGCCGATGCTCTTCCCCGAGCCCTGCTCCCCGGGCCGGGGGCTGCTGCTCCTCGGCTCAGCTCCTGCTTTGCCCCACTGAGGTCTGGCACAGGACAGCAGCTCTGCGACCCGGTCCGGAGGGCTCAGAGCTGAGACGAGGCACTGATGCTGCTTGTTCCTCACCAAATCTATTATCAGCTGTATCCTTCTCCGTCTACTGGCAAACCTGGCTCTCCAAAACAAAATCCTACATTATCTCATCAGCACCCACATTATCTCCAACAAGCACTTCATTCCACGGACAAGATTCAGGGGAGCAGCGACAGCAGCTGTGCCCTTGCGGGCAGCCTTACAAGGCAGCTGAAAAAGCAGAGATCAGCCTGCACGCTGCAAGGATTTGGGCAGCTATTTCTGTTCCTGGCCTCTCGCACCAAACTGACCCTGCCGTATCAGTCAGGCAAGCTTATACTCAGAGAGAAAATCATCTCCAAGATGATAAACATTATTTTTAAACATTCCTTGACAGTAGCTTTTAAACCCACTTAAGCAAACAAACCAAGCAGCTTTCAAAGAAGCTGCCTGGCGATTAGATTCGTAATCCCAGGCACGGCAGGAAGCTGGCTGACCTCAGGCTCGCTGCTCGGGAACACAACTCCCAGCCCCAGGCTCTTCAAAGCATGGCAGAGCATGCTAAAGGAAATCAATGCTCCACATCTCTGCTTAGAAATTAAAAAAAATGAGATGGGCTGATAAGGCAGAGCCTCACAGGCATTTAACAAGCCCCATTTAAGGCAGCAGTAAAGCTTTCAGAGAGGAGCTACACAGGAGCACCCCTTAAGGCCAGTCGCTTCCCCTCCCTGTACAACGATTTGAGCCCACGACTGTGAAGCCAAGTCTCTCCTGGCTGGTTTTGGGTTTGGACCAGAGATGTCTCTTCAAAGCAAAGCTATTCTGTGGCTCCGAGACCTTCACCTCTGGTTCTGCAGCTCAGCCAGGTCCTCCCAGCCTGCCTATGCTCAACCAGCAGCACCATTCCTATTTTTCCAGCATCTGCAGCACACAAGGACCAGAATTTGCCACAAAACCCTGGAGAAGTTTGATTTGAGACCCTAGAGCTTGGTCCTGTCCAAAATACCCCCAGGTACCAGTACAGCCATAGCCCTCGTGGCTCCAGGGCTGACGACAGAGCAATCCCCGGGTTTACATACTTTCAGCCACCTACAGAACAGTCAGCTTTGGCAGGTGGGATATGACGAATGCATGGGGTTCACCTCCTAGAAGCACAGAAAAGGTCTTGGAGAACAACGTAACACTGTACCATTGCCCAGAACGCTTTTGTGCCTGATGCATCACCCGATGCTAACCCTCCGCATCCCACCACCCTGCAGGCACCCAGGACGCAGAAAGAACTGAACCCTCCTTGCCTTTTGCCGTCACTGAGATGCCCATGGCTGCCTCTCTCAGCGAGTTCCTCTTCTTCCACTTGCCCTCATCTATGTTGTACATCTCCACTATCTTCAGCGGCATCTGATTCACCCCGACCCCTCCTATCACCATGATCCGCTTGCCCAAGGTGGCCACGGCCACCCCTGCCCGGGCGGTGGGCATGGGGGGCAGCGAGGTCCACTGGTCAGCCTCGGGGGAGTAGACCTCGAAGCAGTCCATGGGGATGCCATTATCATCGCAGCCCCCGATGGCAAACACCTGCCCGCCAGCTTCCACCAGGGTCGCGTAGACCCTGCGGCTTGGGAGCGGGGCGAGGGTTTTCCACTGGAAGTCTTTGGTGTTAGCTAGCTCCATGGTGGCTGGCGGGGTGAGGCAGCATCGGTCCCTGCCCACAGGAGCAGGCTTGCTACGCTGCAAAACAGAGCAGAGAAGTGCCAGGGAAAAACAGCAGAGCAACATGAAGTGCAAACACCATCCTCCCCCTGGCAGAGCTGCAGGCAGCCAGGAGCAGAGCAGGGAACGGAGCATCCCCATCAGACAGCCGCCCGCAGCCACCAGTCCCCTCTGCCACCCCCCCGTACCTTTCATTGCCTCTCCAGTAATCCTGCAGTTCCAGATCTGCTTCATGCGGAGACCAATCCTAAAAATAAAACAAAACAAAAGAGGGGGGGAAAGCAAGAGAGGTTGGAATCAGTTTGTTATCCTGTTTCCTGAGCATCCCCGCCCCCAAGCGACATTCAAACCGAGGAGGCTGCAAGCTGTTTGCTCACTTCCCTGGCTGTTTTCCTGCCTGCTGGGGAACTTTTCCTTGTGTCCTCCTCCTCTGACCTGATCTCTCCTCCCGACCCCTGTGTACACCCTCCTGCAGACCCCGGGGAGAGCCCCCGCTCCAGCAGCCCTCGGCGGGGAAAGGTGAAAGCCAGCACTCGCCCCTCCAGCCCCGACCCAGGGCTGCACCACGGAGCTGCAAGGGATCCAGAGAGCAGCCCAGGGAGGAGAGGCACAAGCTCTCGCTGGAGCCTACGGTCTTTTTCTCACTTCTTCTCCCAGAATGGCTGTTAAGCATGCAGATGTGATTAATTAGTGCAGGAGGACAGAGAGAGGGCAGACAGAAAGGAACGAAGGCAGTGGCCGGCTCACTCGCCCGGTGTGGAATAAGGTGCGTTTTGCACTTAGCATCTCCGCCTCCACTGTGTAACTGGGGCTGTTTAACAATTGCCCTTCAAACAACGTAAGATTTATCTTCACCCTTGCAGATGCAGCAGCCTCTCCCAGCACACGCTGCCTGCGCGCGTATCTGGAGACAGGACTGCAGGGTAGAGCAAGCAGTTGCCAAAAAAACCCGAAGGTGGCATACTCCTGGCTGAGCACCGCTCAGGGCTAGGACAGTGCCCTTCCCTCTTCTCCCCATGCACAGACTCCCAAGACTTCTCCCTGGGGATGCTGAAGTCTCACTGAGCACCTGGAAAGAGCTTCCCTGGCAGCAGGGCAGGGCTGGCTGGCTCTGCTTTTCCGAGGACCATAGTTTGAAAGTCCCTGGAGCAGAGGTTTGCTCCTGGACCCTCTTCTCTGCCTCCTGGTTGAACATGCAGCCCAGGGCCAGTGCCTCAGCCCGTCTGCTGCTTGGGTTCTTTCCTTCTGATACACCAATGTGGATGCGTGGGGTGGGATGCAAAGAGCCAACTTGTTCTCTCCTATCTAAGGCACCTAAGCACAAATAAAGCAACCCACTGTTAAGGTCCTTGGGTTTCTTAAGGGGATGGACTGGCTTCTCCCAAAAAGGGGAACCAGACTCATTTCCTGCTGCTTCATCTGGAGCGGAGAGTAAACAAGTGGGCTCTGCAAAACTCCCTGACCCAGGAACAGGTCATCTACCCCCTGCACCCCACTGCCTTGCCCTGCCGCAGCACGTGCTCCCCAGGTCTGACCACAGCCCTTCAGCTCTCCGAGCCCTCTGACAGCCGGAGCAGACAGAGCCTGTAGCTTAGCAACAGCCACCTACAGCCACCTTTCATCACCCGTCACTTCAGACGATCTTTCTGGGTATCCTGATGCTTTCTGGGGACCACAGCATGGAGCAATGATGCAGAAGGAAGGGGAGAAGCCCCGGGGCACACCAGGCTGCACGCAGGGCAGAGGCACACAGGCTGTTGCTACTCTACCCTAGACCCATCCTGCGTGTAGCACACTAGGGATGCCATGTATTTCTCCTATAAATTCATGCCTGCTGTGTTCATCAGGTAAGCAGAGACACAGAGGTGACCCTCAGACCACAGCCAGGGCATTTGCTGTTATCTCAGACAGGTACAAGGCAGCATCCCCACAAACTCCTCGCCTCTGCCTCAGGGCTCAGCCTGCGAGGACTGTAGCCTGCAGAGCCCATCTGAAGGGGAGATCAGTTTCCATGGTCATGTTAGTCCCTCCATCTCCTCTGAAAGCGTGAATTAGAGGAGGGCGATGGAAAAGCATCAGTGAAACAGGTCTCAGACAGCTGGACTGAGATCCATCAAAACCACTTCACGTACAAGCCTGAGCTGGCGTGAAAAGCAATCAATCCGAGCAGGGCTGTTTATTTTAGCTTATTCCAAATAAATTTCAGTAGTCAGCTAAACATCACTTCTTGCATAAAGAAGGTGGCCAATAAACCCATAAACGCTCCTTGGGCTGTAACCCTCCAGCAGCAGGACTCGGTGTGGGCACATGCGCACATCCCTGGCGCCGTGGGGGCCGCAGTACAAAGGAACACAAAGCAACAATAAAAAGCAGCAGCAAGTCAGGCCACACTTTGCATCTTCCCAGCAGCTGAGGAGAAAGGGGCAAACAACAGCCTAGATCACCAGCTGCTGTGCTCCCCTCCCTTCAATCCCTTGTCATCTGATGTGCATCACCGCCCGCAGATGGATCAGCACAGGGATTTTTGCCTTGGCAGTTTAAGCAGCTCTGGACTATTGCTTTCATGAATAATTCATTTTCTTTCCAGGTGAATTTTCATGCATTACCACAGACAAATTCAGCATGGTCCAGCAAATTAGAAAAGCAGAGCCAGCTCCTGTTTCCAGGAGCGTGACAGATTTGCATCCTGACCTCTGAGAAGTCATTTTCCTGCCCCGTGCCTCAATTTCTTCAACTATAAAGTGCAGTTCTGGGATGACACGCAATCAGCAGCACTCAAAGGGTCTGACAGAAGCAGAACCTCACGGCCGGTGCCAGACACTTCCTCTGCTGTCATTTAGGCTATCCAAAGCTTCAGCATCGTTGTCAGTAATTGCCTAAAAATTCTTTTTCAACATAGCAGTATACAGAGTGTGATCCAAAGCACTTGGGGATGGCTGAGTATTTCTGTGGAGTGCTGGGCAAGTCCATGAGAACAGGCAGAGTGAAGACCTGCAAGTTCAGCCCAGCTGGGGTCCCAGACAGCAGGAGCCAGCAGATCCGGAAAGCCACCACCCTCAGCAGCAGTAATGCAAAGCTCTGCCTGAATTCAGCTGTGTTGGCATTCACATAATTTGCTATTTTCCTCTTTCATGCTCTTTAAAGAAAATCAAGGTCAGCCTGAAACACTGCACCCACACCCTTTGTCTCTGTCTCTCCAGCATCACCTGAATCTCACTAGAAAGCGATGCCAGCGCTGTGCCGTAGGAGCTGGGAGCTGTCAAAATGTGCTGACCAAACACCCCCGTGCGCTGCAGCCATGTTCTCACTTAATTATACCACACAAATTGGAAGCATTGACATTTTTTCCTTAAACAGCTACATTAAAATCAAAATGAATGGTAATTGCTTTTCTGTCGGAAGAGATGGCAGGCACGGCGCTGAGCCCGCTCCGGGGCCCAGCCCTTACCCTTGCAGGACAGAAACCCCTGCTTTGAGAGCTCGGGGAGCAGCACAGCCCCCACCCCCCCCCCCCAGGGTCTTTGCCAAGCGGCTGTGGAGCACGGCTGGGCAGGGAGAGCCCCACAGCACCCACCGGGAGGGGGACCGCTGGGTGCACGGGTCTGAGCTCCCTGCGCTGTAGCACCCAGATGCTCCCTGCAAGGAGAGGCCGTTCCTCACCCCGCAGGTTACATCAGGCTCATTTTACAGAGCTCCTGGTTTAGTGGCATTTATTACCTGCAATGATTTGTGATTTGTAAGAGAGAGACGCTGGTGGGTATTAAAGTAACGGACAGGCTGAACGGGGGAGAGAGATCTTGGTGCTGCTGAGTGCGGCTGCTTTTGCTTTCCTTCCTCTCTCCAGGGTTTAGAAGTTTTGCCGTTCCAGGTTTGAAATTTTTTCAGCTGCAGAGGGCCAGCACATGGCCCAGCTGGAACCAAAATCTCTGCCCTCCAGCCATCAGGGTGTTCTTTCAGCTGATGCACTACCCTAAATATTGCATTGCAACACCACTGCGTGAGCGTGGAGTAAAAAGGGGTCCTACTTCCACCTCTCCAAATTGAAGGAAATGCAAAAAGCCCCCAGAAGATGAAAAGCCACTAAGATACTCTCAGATCTTCTCTTTTTAACGCTCATGCTGAGGATATCCACCCTCAAGACATCGCTGTACACACCCCCGGTCACCCTTACACATAACACACGCTCTCCCTCCAGCGGGGCACTCAGGGCTAGAAACAGAGACCGACCCCTAATCCTCACCCAGCCCGAGGCAGACACACCTCACTACAAACTGATCCTGTACCATGCTTGTCCAACTCGCTCCGAAAAGCCTCCAGCACTTCTGCAGCCCCCGCCGCGGGTCACTACTGTGCCTCACAGAGCACCACCCGCTCAAACCCTCGCTTCAGGAACAGCGTTTGTTTCAGGGACACCACAAAGATCCAGGAGACAATGATGCTTCTTCCTGGCATCCCATCACAAGTTCACCTGAGCCACATCCAGCTGACCCTCAGCTTCGCTGACTTCAGCAGCGTGACCCCAGATTTCCATCACCAGCTCTGGGGACGGGTCAGACCCAGGACGCCCATCGCAGCCCTATCAGGAGCTGTACTCCCCATATCGTCTCCTACCTGCCAAACACACAGATGTTCCTTGCTGTCACCAGAAGCAGGTTAAAACAGAGATGCAGACAGCCACCAGCCTGACAGAGAAGCCCATTAAAGAAACTACTCCTTTCACAGAAGCAGCTCCTGTACTCACCTAAATGTCACGCCAGATAAGCACGGGGCAGTCCTGCCACGTGCCAGCCAACACAAGCAAAGGGGCTGCAAAGCTGAGCTGAGAACAGCCTGACATCCAGCCAGCATCACTAGCCGGAGCAGTAAGGATTCCCACTGCTCTGGGGATGGGCGTCGCAGGAGAGGCAGGAACAGGGGCAACACTGTGCTGGAAATAGCACACAAACACCGAGAAGAAATCACAGCTCCTGCTCCTCAGCACCAGGCGGGAGCAAGCAGCTTCATTTCAG
Source organism: Scopus umbretta (assembly GCA_013400535.1). Classification (NCBI taxonomy): domain Eukaryota; kingdom Metazoa; phylum Chordata; class Aves; order Pelecaniformes; family Scopidae; genus Scopus; species Scopus umbretta. The sequence goes on from VZTL01023072.1 coordinate 20,713, forward strand.
GTGTCTTGGCTGCCTGCACTCCATTAAATAAAGAGCAGGGAGAGATGACATAGCGCAGACTCGATGCAGATGGATAAAAGATGATCTGGTGCAAGGAACCCGTTTCTGTCCCAAGGAACAGTCATGATGCAAGGCCAGGAGGCGGGGGGGGACATGGAGTGGAGATCCCCAGGAATCTCACCCGCTGTCAAGAAGGGGTGTCAGGCACAGCCGAGCTCTCCCCTGCCTGCTCCTGACTCTCTTCCCAGTGCAATTCCAGGTTACAGCAACACTCGGGTGCTTTCCTGGTGCTGCTCCAGGCACAGGATCCAACGCACCGTTTGGAGCAGGGACCAGCCCCTGGGACGCGTCAGTCCCCTGCGGCTCAGCTCTTCTGCTCCCGGCGTGACCCCAGACCACCCAACACCGCTCAGCAGCTCCGAGGGGCAGAGACGGAGAAGGCGAGGGGAGCCATGCCCGGGATGCCGCGCACAAGGCCCAGGCACGCCTCGCGCAGGCAGGCTCTGCTGGGACCGTCGTACCTGCTCTCCCCAGCGCTGGGTGCTCACTTCACCCACGCAGGGAAGCCGCTTGCTCCCAGAGGTCAGCCGGGAACGGGGCAGGTAGGGACCCCACATCCACCCCTCCTCAAAATCCCAAAACTACCTGCAGCGGGAGCCGCTTGAGATCACAGAAACACCCCATATTGGCTAGAATCAGGGATTTTGTCAGAACAGAAAACAGCAAGTCGTGTGAAAGGAGGGCTAACACGGCGATAATTTTCTTTATGCTGTTTTCACATTGCGCTGGAAGTTAGCAGGATACAGCGCATCTCGGAAAACACACCGAAAAGTTGCAGATGTGGGAGCGGCATCTAAAGCTCCTCGTTAATCACTGTAATTGAAGTAAGCTGCTTTTCCTCCTAGAAGCACATAAATGTCATGGTGTAACTACCCTTTGCACTGTCAGATAAACATTAGCACAGTGTGAAGAGAGGCCCTGTCCCTGTGGGCTCAGGTATCAACTTTTGCTGTTTACAAAAAAAAACCAAAAAACAAAAAAGCATCCTTATTTCAGCACAGAAACAACCAACAAGAAATCACGTTTGTGGGGGCAGATTTTTCACGGAAGCTCTAAGTCTACATTTCCCCCCACTCAGCACCCAGAAGGGTGCCATAAATCCCTCCTGCTCCAGGGAGAAGGCTCGCTCCTCTGCCACCCAATGAAGAACAGATTTTCAGAGGAGCCCAGCACCCCAAAACCCCTCTATACAATAGTCCAGATAGCTCAGCACCCTACAGACACGGCTCCCTTCAAACCCTCATTGCTTATTCGAGGTTCTTAGTAGGATCAGGGTCTCTGGAAGAATCTGGCACCTTTGTAATGTCCCCAGCATGGCAGAAGCCTGAGCTCCCATCCCAAACACTTACTCTCATTTCTTGGTGATGCTCAGAACAAGATATAGACACCCTTTCTATAAGTTTTGACTATTATACCATCCTAGCCCACAAGGTCATGTAATATAAGGTCTAGGTTTTCAGGCAAGTTCAACTTTTAAGCAGAAAAGGCTTTAAAAAAAATCCTTTGAAAACTGGGGACTCTGCTGCCTTTACTTGCTCAAACCCTGGCAGCTGAAGCTTTAAACAGAACATGCATGAAATTTTCAGTCTGGTATTTCTGACCTCTCTTCGCACTGAATCAAGTTTCCTTGCCATAGTAACAGCTACCCAGAAAAATAACAACAAAAAAATCCACTAGTTCCCTGCCTTTCTCGCCAAATTACTGAGCTGGGGGGAAAAAAAAAAAAAAAACCAACAAGAAAAAAAACCAAACATAAAAAAAACAACCAAACTGTTTAGTTTTAAGGAAAGAGGGAAAAAAAAAATTGCAGTTCTGAGAGAATTAATTGTACCAAGCAAACAAAAAGCAGCAGCACTCACGAGCAGCTCGTTTCATTCCTTCTGGTCCTGAGCATCTCTCTTTGCAGGCATACATAGGTGCAGTTTGAAGGCGAAGACAGCAGGCTGTGACCAACCTGACCTCCTCCCCAGCTTCACCCCTTCCCCCCATTACCAGTCTCTTGAGATCATTTTCAGCCTCATCATGCCAAATGCAATTTCCTAAGGTTGCTAATGGGAGGAAGGCAGGGAAGGAAATATTCCACAGCTAACAGCACAGCCGTTGTGCATCAGAAGGATGCCAGGAGCTTTAGCAGGCTACAGGACAAGGAGAAAAGAGGTTTCATTTTTTGGCACTCATTAGTGCAGGGAAAGAGCCCTGACCAGCCTTTTTTCCTGGGTGGGCTGAAGAATCAGCAGAACAAGGTAAGATTTATTTCCACTGCAGTTTGTCTCAAGAGAAAGAGTTATAATTTCATCAAGAGAAAAGATAACCCACCTGCGGGACTGAAGGGTACCCCTTCCCCGGTCCAACTCCCAGCAGCATCCCGCATCTCCTCCCCTTGCCCCCGAAGGCTGCCTCTGCTCTCTGCACAAACAGCTTCCCTTTTGCACGGGTCCAACACGGAAGGTCTCTTTCAAGCCCTGCAGTCTCACTGGTTACGTTTATAAAGCTCCTCTCATTCCGTATTTAGGCTGCATCCCTCCGGAGGGAATGCGAAGAGCTTGGGCCAGATCTCAGCCGGGGGTAGCTCAGCGCACACACCCATCGCCGGCTGCCTGAGCTGCCAGGGCCTGGTCTGGGAGAGAGGCTGAAAAGCTGGGATTTGGGGACTATGGGGGGAAAAACCACCCTCCTTAACCTACTTTTCTCAGGGAAATGCAAACTCAAACGCTTTGTTTCTGGTTGCTCATTAAAAGCCTGGCCTGACACTGGGAGAAAGCTGTCTGAAGCATCCCCCTGCCAATAACCCACTGACCTCCAGCAAGAAACTCCCTCCCTCCTGCCAGGAGAGCTCAGAAAACAAGGATGTACTCACAGCTCCCAGGAAGCCGTGCCGAGTCCAGGTGGAGCATGGCTCTCTGCTAGAAACGCTCTTGAGCTCTAACACCCAAATCCTCGGTGCCCGCAGAGCATCCCCCTCCTCCCCAGCTCCCTCCGTCCCTCCCTGCACCCCGCAGCGCTGGCGAGGGGGACGCCAGCGCCGATGGGAGCAGCCGGGGCTGGGAGAGCTGCGTGGGAGGGATGCGAAGGGAGGAATAAAAAAAAAAAAAAAAATCCAAAACAAACCCAAAAAACCCAGCATAAATCCAGCAGCCCTATAATCTTCACCCTCCCGGAGATGTAGGACAATTAAGAGGGAGAGTGTTTCCCCATCTGGTCTTTTCCTCGGCAGCCGGGGGGGTGTGTGCATGCGTGTGTACACACTGCGTTACCAGACCCATATTTAAGCCTTTTATGGCTCCCCACGCTTGCACAGGATGTTCTGTAACAGCGGCGCTCCCCCTGCCCGCCCTCCCCGCCTGCAAAAACAAAACTAGAAAAGGGAGACAGACAGACAGACAAAAATAGGAGCTGAAAAGTAGGAGCTGCCTCCGCGAGGAGGCAGAGACCCAAAGGCGCTGCCGCTAACGGCGTTCCCCAGGCTGCGGCAGGACGCGCTCCGGGAAGGGCCGGGGGGCTGCCCAGGCTGGGGAGAGCGGCGCCCAGCACCGGTGCGCACGTCCGACGGACACGCGCCCCACGGGCACCCACACCGCGGTGACAAGGGCACAGCGAGGGGGTTCAGGCAGCGGCGACCCCAGAGCTTCTGCTCTCCGCAACTCTGGCTCCAGCTGTCCCATAAAGAGGACGTGTCGCCCTAAGGTTGCAGAGGCCCTTTGAGCCCTGGTTTCCTCCGAGGAAGATGTTTCCCAGTCTGCCGCTCGTCCCAGGATTTCACTTCCCTGACCTGCTTCTCTACTCTTCTCCTAAAGGTGTTGCAGAAAAATCATTTCTAAGCAAAAGCCAAGAGAAAGATCCTTGCAACGCATCTTCCATCGAGTTTCAAAGCTCCTCCCCAGAGATGCATTTGCAGCTCAGCCCAGCAGATGTTTCTAATCCTTCAGGAACTGCCTCAGCTCTGACACCCCCAGGGATTTCTGCGCCTTTCAGCATTGTGCTCATGCAGCTTTCCCCACTGGCACAGAGCTCTGAGCACCGCCAGTACCCGTGCAGCAGCATCAGGTGCTTGAGCACTCCACAGCCTTTGAACCCGCAGCTTCCAGAGCTGGAAGAGTCTCATGTTTTCATCTCAGAGCAACTCACCTCTCCGGTGGCCACTTCCCTGCAGCCTGGACCAGCAACAGTCTCCAGAGGTGGCTGGAGGAGGTTTCGAGTTCAGCCCTGGCTTGCAAAAGCCCCCCCGGTGTTGACCCCAATTCGGGCTCGTAACAATCCAGGCAAGGTTTATTCTTCGTGCTGGTTGAGATGGGAAGCTATTTTAAAGCAGCTCCTCTAACCATAAAATAAGAAAAATCAACAAGAAGTTGATTCAAATGGCTCTACATAAAGCAAATTCTTGTCCCCTACCAGCTATTTTAATCTCCTGTTAGCTTTCCGGTGGGAGGATTCAATTTGCATTTAAATAAAAACCTCAAGTGCGGGGCCAATCTAACATTAAGATGTTCATTACAAAGGCATTCACCTCTTAAGAAATTTTAAAAGACCCCATCAAACTGGATTTTAACAGGGGGGCTATTAGCAGTCTGGCATTTTTGGACACTTAGTATTTGTAAGTTATTATTATTTACCAGACTGTTTACAGATGAGTCCAGGCAGCTCTGAACGAAAGTTTCCAGCACGCTTGCAAGCTCCCTGCTTACAACCCGGGAGGTGAAAAGAAACATCACGAAAGGTCTTCCCAAACCACTGAGGAGCTGCCTGCAGAAAGCCCAGTTCCATGGGGGTAGGGAGGCTCGGGAAGGAAAGCGGAGGCCCCAGGGGACAGCCAAGGGCAGGCTGGCCAGGTGAGCTGCTGCTCAAGCCACAGGGCCAGCAGCTCCGCTCCATCCCTACGGCAAACCATGGGGCTGCCGTGCTGGGCAGCCTTTAGGGATGATGGTGGAGAAGGGGCCGTGACAGACTGCAGCAGGCCCGCACGAGCGTAGTTTTTTGTTTGGTTGCTGGTGGTAAAAGGTGGTTTACAAAACCCGCTGAAACACAACAGCAGGCTGGCGTTTCAAACCACTCGGGAGCTCCGGCGTTGTGGGCTAGGGTCCGAACAGGACCTTGGCTCAGGACACTGGGTTTGGGCCCAGGTGGATTTTTGGTTGGTTCGTTTAGACTTTTTGTGTGTGTGTGTGTGTGTTTTTTGTTTGGTTGGTTTTGGTTTTTTTTTACATTGCTCTTCGATCTTCAGCCCTTTTTATCTGCTTTTCATTTTCCTTCCTGCTTTTTGTCTGCCCAATTCACTTCTTGTCTCGTGGCTGCAGCTGGGCTCCCCATGCTGCGTGTACAGCACCCGGTGAGTGGGGTTCTCCGGTCAGCCGGGGCCTCCGGGTGGTAGCCGAAATGTGATGGATTGTGATAAAATAGAGAGCAGAGACGGTATGACACAGACCAGGGCCCTGGCAGAGCTCTGCCAAGAAGCCTTGATAATCCTTGCCCTCATAGTCCTACGTATTTGATGCTAATAACTTATTAAAACAAATACTCTGTCATCTTCATAAGCATTTAATTCACTCAATGAAAAACAAAACAAAGTAAACTCACGAGACCCCCTGATGACCTTCCACTTGCCAACATCATTTCTTAGATCAACGCAAGCAGCCTTACCTTCCCATGGCGAACAGTCTGTACCACGTCAACACCTGCAAAAGACAAGATAAATGAGAGATGAAGGCAGGGGAAGAGGGAGGGTTTAAATTGGATAAAAGCACGGAGACAGGCATGGCAGCTTGGCCATAAAGCCCCAGGTGTTCGGTCCCTGACTGCCTGGTGGATGAGTCAGACCCGACAGGCTGGAAAATGACTGTCTGTCTGGAAAGGACGGCGCTTACGCAACGCCCGCAGAGACCCGAGCCCTCCTACAAGGGCAGGCGCTGCCTTGGCTCAGCAGATGCTTTTTGAGCAGCGCTGGGAAGGAGGGGGGGACACGCTCTGCTACCAACCCCCGGCCAGGGAAACAAACCCACCATCGCCAGGTAGCTAACAACGTGAGGAACGCGGACCTTACCCTCCTGCCGGCGGCGTCTTTTCCTGGCTGCGTCTGTCTTGCTGCGTAAGGAGACTTCTTGGGATACCTTGAAGAGCTTGTAGGACAAGGAAGGCCCAGGGACACTCCAGATTTGTGCCTTGGAAAAGGGAAAGAACTTTTCCAGGCTGCTTAGAAATGATAAAGAAGGTATCACTGTCAAAGGGAAAAAGAAAAAAAATAATCGTCCTGAAAACCTGTAGCAGTTTCCTGCAATTCAACATCTGTTTCCATGGGAACAGCAGGAGAGTTGCAGGAATTCCTGCAAATTACACAAATAAGCCAAACAGTAACATTTTATTTTCCTCTTTCTTACCCGCATCGCTTCAGGTTGAGTCAACTCAATCCAGCGAGGACTCTGGACCAGACCACTTCTCCTAAGTGTTTGGGAAAGGCACGCTGAACTGCAGCAAGCAGGCCAGGAGGTAAGAAAATAGGGGGGAAAAAAAAAAAACCAAACAGCAAAAAGCACCCCCAGAACCCCAGTAAAAGACTGTTCTTTTAGAAGGTATCAGGATCTTATAGATAAAGGGGAAAAACACGCAAGAGGACCAAGACCTGCCCATGCCTAGGTGAGCGCCAGCAGCGGCTGGAGCACGCAGCTCCCCGGTTTTGCTGACCACGGGAGACCGTGCTTTGGCACAAGCAGCGGAGAGCAATGCAGGGGGACTAGAGACAGCATTCAGTCCTCCCCTGTCATTTCTTCCAGATATTTGGCAAGCTGACAGTTAATTAGCTAGTTAATTAATTAATGCTCCCTCCTGCAGGGCCCCGAGCTGGTTACAGTGCAGCTAGTCACCTTAATATGTGGAGACAGGAGCCGAGAGCTTCAGGATCTCTCAATCACAACATTTAACCCAGGGGGAGAAGTCCACCAGCTGTGTCTGCCCATTTGACAAACACAGAGAGACATCATTTCAGGACAGACAGGCACTTTGTCAGTTGCTGGGGAAAAAAAAAAAAACCAACAACAAAAAAACCCCACACACACGCACAGTAACATTCAAAATTAGCTACAGTTAGCACAGTTTCATCAGCAGCATGAAAGAGCTTTAAGCTAACTAGTTAGGCTACCGATGCATCTGGCTTTGCATGCTTTCTATAAAAATAAAACATAAGTCCCTGTTAATATACCACTGGAAAAAAAACTCTGTTCCCAGGAAGAGGGTTCATGCAAGACATAGCAGGGCTGGGAACGGCTGATCTCCACGCACAGCCTCCGGAATAATAAACCACTGAAAGGCAGCAGTGGTTTGCTGGTATCACAAGCTGCATCTCTTCTGTGTTCGCCAAGAGAGCGTCTGTTCCAACGGAAGATCACATCTGCCTTCCTGACCAGTCCAACAAGAGTCAATATATTCCAAAGTGCCTTGGGTTTTCCACAGACCACGTCTAGCTCCGAGAAAGAGCTGATTGCGTGAGCAAGAAAGGGGACTTTGAGCAGCGGTGTTTTGTTCTCTAGTCTTCAAAGGAAGCGAGGGTTAATCATTCATGGACCAGGCAGCGATGAGAGACAAGTCCAGACTGTGTAAAGAATGGGCTTGAAAGGGGGATGTGGGTAAAATACATCAGTGTCTAGTTCTCATTTTCTAGAAAAGAAATAATATTTTAATAGCTTTTAGTGAATTAACTCTTACTCTGTCCCCAAATTTTTCGTTTACACTGCAAAGCACATTGTTTTTATCCTTTGGGGGTTAAACATCGAAGCATTTTGTGTTTTAAAAGGAAAAAAAAAAAAAAAAGAGACCACTTTGAAAATGAAGTGTTTTCCAAAGTCAAGATGCTTTTGTTTCAAAGGTTGCCATAATGAAACACCTCCGTTTCTCAGAACCTGTCTTCCTCCCGTTTTGCTGATCCCAAAGCTAAGCTCATGGGCAAACATCAATCTGTAACAATGTATTTTTGCCCAATTCTCCCTGGATTGAGAAGTTCTATTCTTGGCGCTCTCACATGAGGCTTTTGTGACACGTCACCGAAACCCTCTGTGTGTCCATCCGCAGCAATTCATTTCCAGCTTGGCTGGACCGTGGCAGCTTGGCAAGCACCTCTGACCAGTGTCTCCTATGTTCCCTTGATCCTTATAGATCTCTGCACCTGCAAGATCCTACGCGTGGTTGCGCGTAGCTAAAGGCCAGTCAAGCCAAGGGAAGTGATGAGTGGATCCTGAGCTGCCCAGATCACTGCAACAGCAGGAAAAAAAAAAACAAACCACCATCCCCAGGAAGAAAAAGGTAAATGCAGATGGAAGATGAGATTGTCTCACCCACCTAACCATCTTGTCTGGAGAGCGGAAGCTACAGAAGACACCTCTCAGCCCTAGCTGCTGCCCAGCCTGGGGCATCTCTGAGAATACAGAAATCTGTTACAGAAGAGTTGATCATAATTGACCTCACTGCTACAGCACTTCTGCTATTCCCTATTTAGCATCCATTTTGCTGTCATTACTCTCCCAGAGCTATTTCTGCCAAGCATAGATCCTTCCTGACAGGTCTCTAGTGGAGAAGGCTGCAGTGCATAAAATTAGAGACATGGGGGAAACGGCTTCTGATAGCAACCTGCCAGCCATCCCCGGGGGCTCCGAGTGGCAGGGAAGGCGCGAGATGCCCTGGTTTGCCCTAGATACAGGGGTTAGCTGTTAAGCTGGAGGAGGTGGGCGGTAATGGGATGTCAGCTCATCAGTAATCCTATCCACGCTTTCAAGGGAACTTAGCAAAGCAGGGTAAGAGGGGCTGGGGGCAGACTGAGAAGTGAGACGGTTCAGGCAAGAAGAGGAAAAAACTGCAGAACAGTAATCAGAACAAGTATGGTCACTGCTGCCGTCTGAGAGGGGTGCCAAGTCCTGTTCTCCTTTAGATTTAGAGATGCTGCACGTGGAAGGCACAAATCCCCATGAGTGATGTGCTCCTTAAATCACAGCCTACTGAGTTTTCTTTTATGGGGAAGAATGGAAATGCACGTGGGTTTTCTACTTCCTGGGTAAAAAGGAGATTCCAGACCAAACCATTTAACTTAAATCCCTCCTTTAGGGTAAGATCTTCTAGCTTCGGTTTAAGTATCACCATCTTTCCTCAGCAAATGATGCCACATGCAGATTTCATCCTAAATGCCAACAGCTGGAACAGGGTTAAGACACACAGCAGTCCCCTCCCTGATCCCACAGGGACACACAACCTTTGCCAAGTTTAGCCATCTACTGCTGGAAGTTGCTACCAGCGCACGAGCCATTAGCACGCCTTGGGAGTCATCGTAAGGACTCACAACCCCGTCAAACAGATTTAAAAGAAAAGCCTATCAGTGCTCTCAGACACTACCTTTTTATTAAACACAACCCTTTTATGGTTATGCCTACTGTAATGCCTGAATTTCCAAACGCTGCCAGTTTCAGCGAGAGGCAGCAAGCCCGTTCCTACAACAGCCTAACACAAGGCTGCTTCCTGAGGAGGGGTGAAGCCTTCAGCAGCCCAGGAAAGTGGCACCCACTTTTTCTTCTCTAAATTCCCAGATAGAGAAAGAGCTACCTGGGATTCCACAGAGCTGAGCTAGATTTGTTTGCCAAATCAATTGATCTCATACACTTCAGGCTCAACAGCAAACATCTGTGATCCCTGGCATTAAGCAGGACCAGCACTGATGGTGATGTTTTGCTTCCATCCACTGGGAAACCAGTGCAAACTACAGACTAGCAGGGCTGGGCACCGAGGCCCATCGCTACAAATCTTATTGTGACCTCTTAAATCACAGTATGCTGCAAGTGTAATTTTACATTTAAAAAAAAAATCAACCCAATTGCCTAACATAATGCCTTTCCTCCACAGCAGTTCTAGAGGAGAACAAGTAATAGCTGTTCATTACCTCTGCCAAAATAAAGTGGATCCAGACCTCACATTTGCCAACAAAAACCAGACAAAGTCCGTAACTTTTGGGGAGGCAGCACTGTCCTCTCCCCTGTGTCTTCCGAGGAGCAAATAGAGCCAAAAGCAGCAGGAAGAGCTGCTCTAGTAAGAGATGCTGTGGGAAATGGGAGCACCCAGCTACAAGAGGGCAAGAGTCCTTTCAACATCTATTTTTCCAAATGAATTAACAGATCTGTTTTCTACGTGGCAAAGTATGCTATCTGTGTAGACTTTTACTTAGAGAAAAATGACGGTATTTGGAAGTGTCCAGGTGTATCACACGGTGACCCATGGCTTTATCGCTAGCAGTCCTCGATACCCCCTTTCGCACACAGCAGGCAAGAACAGAGCGGCACTGCACCCTTATTTTCTTACCTTGCATCTTAGCTACTGCCGTTAGCCAAGAGAACATCGAGTTACCATATATGTTAAAGATAGTCCCCCCCCCAAAAGCAGGTACTCCCTTTAATTTTCAGTGGCTGGGATTGCAGCTAACTGGGAGCAGGGGCGCGAGGGGGGGTGGAAGGGCCCCAACTTGCCTTCTCCCAGCGCAGACAATACCTACGTGGTATTTGTTTTGCTGATCAGTTCAATAAAGTGAACAAGCACAACATGTGCTAAGCTCGCTCCCCAGGGAGGGACGATTGGTTCCTACTCCCTTCTGGCAAGATCGCTACACTGCCTTACTCGTTTCTACTGAGCTAGAGGAGTCTTGGCACAAAATGAACTTCTCTGGGGGTGGAAGAAGCTGTTTGTTTTCTCCCATTTTGAGTTGAGACGAATGCATTTTTAATCCAAATCCAGTATTGATGAGACTTACAGTTCAGCACAACTTTCTTGAAGAAGGTCAGGCGGTAAGAGGGAGTCAGTACCACAACCCAAGGCTGGAAAGAAACCAGGGATAATTGCCATTTCCAGCATACCCAGCGAGCCTACCTCCTGTGCTACACAAAAACCAGAGCAGGAGTTTCTTTTCCAAGCGCAGCTTAAGCTGCAGCACCTAATGTGCCCAGGAGCCTGGTCTAGTATCTCCTTCTCTTTTTTTTTTTTAAAAAAGTGATTAGGAATATTTGCCCTCTAAGCATTTATATCAAAGAAAAGACCCAATAAAACAGCTTTGGGCAGTAACCTGCTTATTTCATATAACATATCAGAACAGCATGTGTCATTCAACACGAGCACACACACCCCTAGCATGCTGAACAGCAAGAGATTAATGTTTTTGTTATCCATTGCAAGGAGGATTTCAGAAATCCTCATCCCTGGAGCCAATGCTTCGCCATCCTCAACTGAAAGGAGGGACTAAAATAATTCACTAAATTCAGGGTAGAAGAAGAAAAAGGGAAAATAGATGTCGGGTGCCCCACAGTGCCCTCCAGGTGAGGCAGCTGATGCTAAGGAAGAATTCCACCTCATCTCCTACATTTTCAAATGAGAGGAATAAACGGTAACTGTTTCCCAAGAAGAACGAGGCTCTGCAGTTAGTTAGGAGGAAGGCTGCGACTATACAGCCCTTCACCACCCTGAGTAACCAGACCAAAGCCACCACGCATCAGCTGGATCATCCAAGACAAGGTTTTGCAGAGGAAGTGCAAGGGGGCTAGACAGAGTGGGGGCACACCAGCAAAGGGCAAAGCCTTGAAGCGTGAAGTAGAACTGACAGGGTCTATCAGTTACTTAACAGGGAAGCAATGATATTTTCATGGCAATTTCAAGCAATGAAAAATTATTTTCCTATGAATGCAACATCAAGTAAAAACATAACACATTCCAGCTTTCATCGCACTTGGTAAACTGGAAAATAAGCTTCACAAAAGCAGGAAACGTCCGAGAACTAGAGAGCTCACACCACACCTCGGTGGGAAGCCAGCTACCTTAATTCCACTTACTTGGACTGTTACAGGAGTCAAACTCCTCTCTCTCATTCATTACCACTTATTCTACTTAGAAAAAGAGGTAACCTCTTACCTCACGTTAAAGCCATCACTGAGACTGGAGGTAAAGACTGCACAGTGTACACATCTTAAAGATGAAGCAAAGCATCTTAGAAGCTAAGGAAACCATTCAGTATCTCACACTGCTAGCTTACCGTGTTGTGACTCACACAGGGAGGATTTCCCTCCCAAACCAAACAGTGTCAAATCTAAGGACAGAAATTTTTCTTTCTTGGCAAAGTAGGTACAGACAACAGGAGAAAATCAGCACTTTAAATCAAATGCCTTGAGCAATTTTAGGGTGCCGCAGTGCTCTTCTTCAGATTACGTGCCAGGCACAAAGTTCTGCGTTTCTCCTGTGAAAAGATACTAAAAGGCTTCAGCTCAATCTTATCCCACAAGTCAAATTTGAACTTAAGTCACAATTTACGAGAACATTGCACACAAAGTTAGGCCCTCTTCAGATGAGGAGTGGCAGGTCAGTAATGGGAGATGCTTATTTCCACCATTCCCCCCTTTTCAGTAACATTTATAGACTTGAAGGGTCACAAACATTTTTTCAGAAGTGGTTAAGATATAGGAACATCTCCCTTGATCCCTCACAGCTTGTATTATGCTACAGCCATCACCCCTTTCACCAGATCAGCAAGCAATTTGTATCTGGTGTTTCTCAAATGTAAGACAACCAGAGCTCAGAGAAGCTGTAAGTTCTCCACGATGCAGTAATCCCAGCCAGAGGCAGCCTAGGAAAAACCAAGCCGTGCAGAACTCCAAACACCTCGGAGCGAATAAACACTCTAGCTGGGGCACAAAGCGTACAAACTTGGCTTCAGCAGAGGAGAAACAGTATAGCAAGTCGCATTTCCAAGAATTAGGAACTACTGTATACAGTGAACACCAGGCAAAAAACCCCAAGTCACAGGCCGTTTTCACCCTCCTATTTTTAATTCACTGCCCAAAGAGCTTGTTCACAAGTAGCAGGGAGAAAAAAAGTGCATTCTTCAGTTTTTTAGTCACCACTAAACACTGCCTCAGGACAGCGCTTTTATTTTCTTCCCAGGATGAGGTCTGAGCAGACTGTTTCTATTAGCCTCCATTAATTACACGCATAAAGATCACAAACACAAAGACGGCAAATATCACAATCCTCACAGGGGTGGGGATCCAACTTTGAGCGGTCTCTTCCTGTGCTGTTTCTGCTTGGTTCTTCCCATTTTCCAGCATCAACGGCTTTTTTTTCACTTCAGCTGTCTTCATATTCTTCCGAGCTCGTGACTGCCTCCTCTCTTTCTTTGGCCTTTTCCTGCTGGATCTATGAGGGAAAATAAAAAGTTGTTTCAGGTAACCCGAATCCTCATCGCCAACATTGGAGAGCCAACATCTGTCATCTTTTAGACACAGAAACCCACCACTAAGTGAGAAAGGAATCTCGCAATTAGGGCAGAATGAAGAAAAAAAAAACACTGCCAAAAAACCAAACCACAGAACAAGTCTTCTGGTTATAAAGCAACAATCTTTTGAAATTAATCCAAGTACCACCTTTGCGCAACTGGCACAGAGGGACAACCCAGTGCTGCTCCACTCTCATACCGGACACCTCTCACACCTAAGGAAACGTGTCTGGGATACGGCATGCAAGGAATTAACAAGCATGGCGTCCTGGGACCTGCTCGCTATTTGCTGCTGTAGAATTGAGAGCAAAGCAGCACTAGAAGCACACTGTTCTGGTTGGCCTCTAGCTGAAGCAAGATCTACAGGTCAAGACCCCTTTTGATCCATGCATTCCCACGCAAGAAAAAGAAAAAAAAACCCTCCACTTTCATGATTTTCTAACAGCAGCAGGAGACAGTCTCCCAGGGTTCCCTCTTCTATCCATGCAAAACTCTGAAGAATAGGAGTGTAATTTTACAAAGCTGTAAAAAGGAGCTCAAACCTGAAAGAGGCTCTAAGGAGTCTGCGGAGACTTCCCTGCTTTGAGTATCTAAGCAGTAAATTGTAAAAAGGCCACCCACATCTACAGCCTACCTCAAGTTCACCCATTAAAGGAAGCGGCCCTCTTCCAGCCCCCACACCAACTGTTAATAGCTCGCTTTAATGCACTCTTGAAACATGTTTACTGAAATGGTGTCCTGTCAGCCCGACAACGCCTTTATGAAACCAGTTTTTTTTTTTTCCAGGCAAAGAGTGCTGTTACAACTCCACACGTGTCATTTTTGCTCAGGTGCAAAGAAGGGGAGGAGCTGCTAAATGGCCTGGCAGACTCAGTAGTGCAGTGGAGTTTCTTTGCTGTTAAATCACATGGCAGTGGGCTCACAGGAATCCCAGGTGAAACTTAAGGCACTCTCCAACTTCAGAAAGTCTTTTTTATCTAGTTCCAGAAATTTTTCTGCTAAAGCTTTCTTTTCTAAGCAAGAATTTCCACAAACCCTGTGCTTTCAAAGATATAAATCTGCAGATAACCATAAGGGAACTTCTCCAAAAAGGGAAAACAAACTAAAGGAAAGGTGGTTGAGGACATGAGGAAAAGACAGGTTAAGTGCACCGTACCTGTTTCCTCTGGGAGGCGAAGAATCAGAAAAGTACATTGCACCTTGGTCATCTTCATCGCTAGATATTCCACTCACCTGATGAGAAAAAGAAAGTATGGCAAGAGATTCAATGACCTTTATGCATAAACTTTTCATTTCTAGCAAGCAAAGCTACCAAACAAGCTACAGATTACTGGAGCAAGGCCACCTTAATTTCAAGGGGGAGGATGCTTCATCTCTTGAGGTCCTGGTGTTATCAGAACAAGACTAATGAGAAAGAGTAAATGCATGTTAATGATCACAGGAGTCTAATAGGGATGGTGCCCAGACATAAGAAATACCAGCTTACTTCTTGATGGGAAGTGATTCAGTGAATGGAAACTGCCTTGAAAAAAAATCTCATTTAAAGTGGATTGTTCTTCTGCAGATAGCAAAAAAAAAGTCTTTGGGAAGTACTTAAAATCACCAAGAGATTATGTTAAAATAAAGGCTGGCTGCCTGCAGTCTACTCTGTCTAACATGGATGCCTCTGGAATATTAATTGGCATTCAGTGTATCATTGTACTCTTGTCCACCATTTTCTCATCCCACTGGAAAAAGAAATATACTTTAAACTGATTTATTGCACAAGTCAGTGAGTAATGCACAATAAATGGTATTTTGCCGCTGGACACATCATCTAATCACAGCAGCTCAAACTCATCTGCATGCATGAAAAACAGTGCTATAATCAACATCCCTGTTACATTAATGCTCCAAGGCCTCACTCAGGACCAGAGTCCCATTGCCCTGGCTGCCACCAAGAGACAGAAATCTTCTGCCAAAGAGACTGATGGCCATGCCCTGCAAAGACTTAGCCATCATCTTTAACATTAGGCAGCAGGGCCCATTTCCAGGGCTGAAGCCAAAGTACTATACTTTTCAACAGATTACTTACATTTAACATTACACACGTTAAGTGCTTGGGCAAAAAGATCCGCTCAGAATCTCCTGTTTCAAGATGATCCATGGCTAAATTTTAATGGAATTTATCCTACATCAAAAGGCTCTCCTAAATACTCTCTTCAAAAGGGAATACCATCTTCTTTAAGATAGCCATCTTCTAGGCTAGATGCTATGCTGAGAAGGAAGTGGAATGCCTTCAGGGGAACATCTGGCTACCCTGCCAGAATTCCTCTGGTATGAGCAAGCTGCTTTGCTCAGAGTTGACTCAGGATCCTTACGCCGTACCGTGAAGCGCACGTTAGATAAATTCAGATAAGATGGAAGACTTCTAAGCTTAAGACTAGGAGACCAAGGGATGCCTAGTCTGTAGTGCTGCGTTAGTAAGCGAAACGAGATTCCATGACTCATGGTATCATTTGGATGAGGCATAGTCTGAGGGTTGTACCTTGGAAGCGTTTTGTGCCCAGAGGAAGTGCGGAGAGGTGACTACTGTAAGTTAACAGTGCCATAATACCCTTTGCCTGCAGAGAGCCTCGAGACTGCCATGGGAACTGCTGCCAGCTGATCGCTCTTGTCCCTGCGTCTGGTCTATTGGCAACTCCTCCTCCAGCAGTATTTGCTCTACCTGTTAGTATTTCAAGACAGACTCATTAATGCAGGCTGTGGGCACGTAATTAGAGCCCCTCATCATGAGTTACCACAAAGTCCTGAATGCCATACAACACAGACCACGTTCTCATTATTCACACTGATTTAAATTAGAAACTTCTTACAATTTTTCCACCTGTGACAAGTCTACACATACAGTTACGATGCAAAGTTGATTTAAGTGTATGTAACTAAAAGCCCGATATAATTTACATTCCATAAGTGATGAGCAAAACAATCCTCAAGATAGCTTGTACTTTATCACTAATTAGTCTTGTGATATGTACTCTACTCTTAATTAGCAATCCTTTATCTAATTCTTTTAAATATAAAAGTCTAATATATGCGAGAGAGAGATGGCCCATCATAAAGTCGCACCAGTTTTAATTTCTGCTGGCCACTAGTTTCACAGTTATTCTTATGAACATATCTAGTACACATTGAAAGCTACTAGGTCATCCACACAGAGTACAAGTAAGCCCAGTTTAATGTTCTGTTGCCACAAGTGGACCTGGTTTCCTTTAATAGGCATTGCTAGAAAGTCAGAATTAGGAGACAGCAAACCATGATGGAAGTCCAATTTAAGTTCACTTCTAGATTTAGGGATTGCTAGATGCAAAGGCATAACAAAATTAATGTGTAACAAGTACAGATACTTTCCTCTGCTATTATCTCAGCAAGACCGTAATCTGCATCAGGCAACAGAAGCTTCATACGATATTCAGACATTTCCAGGTGTGAAGACTATAAACAAAAGAGAAAGCAGCAAGATGGACTGAGGAAACACCAATGACTTTCATTACAATATTAAAGGCCAATATGTTTTCCAACAGTGTAACAAGAAAGCACTTCTTCAGTGAAGCAGCTGTAGAAGAACAGCAAGTTTAACACTCACTCCTCTTACAAAAAGCTCAAGAAAGGGGAAGGCAGGCCATAGAAGGATGTTATAATTAACTGATTGGAAGTAATTGCTGCATTTGTCATAGGCTAATACACAGAACATCAGTTTATATCAACTTGCAGTTTCCTTCATTTAGCTGTAGATACATAAAATATTCATGCATTAGCAGACTACTTACTGCAGTATAGCCAGAGGCAAAGGCTGCTGTCACTTTGAAGTCTTTTGTTTCAAAGGTTACTTCAGTACTTCTGTCTGAATGAGGAGAAAGGGGGAAAAAGGGCCTTAAAATACGAGCGAATTAGCCCGAAACATCTATACTAGGTTGCACGATTTGATTCTTTAAAAAGCTACAGTTCAGGACATCTTTACAAACATGCATTGCCGAGTTCTCCTCTTGTGCATTCACTGGAGCATTCTTTGCTTACAGACGTGGTTTGTGGGCATGCTGAAATGGCTTGCCGTCAGCCAAGCAGCATCCAGGCCGGCACCTACGTAAGGTGGTTCCAGAAACAGAGGGACTGCAAACAAAGCCAGCAGCAGCAAACAGAGCTGAGCGCTGGAACACATTGGAGCCTCTAAGCTAAAGGAGTGGTTAAGAGCCCATTCATCTGTTGGGGATCACATACCAAAAAAACAAGTGAACAGTCACTTATCCTGCTCCACAGCTCAACACAGTAGAGCCAGTAAATAATCTTTTCTTTAAATCGTTTTCAATCACTATACAAAGGAGCTGTGTTTGAACCAGCTCTGCTTTTGTTATGACAGCTGCTATACCGTCAGATTAGTCCAATGCACAGCTGTTGGCTTAGTGTTTTTTCAAAACATGTCTAAACCACTCAGGATTTGGGAACTTTTTTTTTTTAAACAGCAACAGAAATCACCCCACCAAGCTAATTGCTTAAACAAAACTGGATATTAATTACAGTCTGTAGAATAAATGGGAAGTTTGGCTTCATCTTTGAAAAGAACTTCAAAGGACACTGCAATAAAGAAAAGGTGGGGGCAAAACAGCTTTTAGTACTAAGGAACTCCCCAAAAGGCTTTTTGAGATTAAAACACAGAATGATCTACTTGAGTAAAAAGAGTAAAAATCCCTTTCAGCTCAGATTTTTCAGAATATTGTAAGACCTCTGAAACGGTCCCCCCGCTTCCTTGTCTTCATTCCGCCTCCTTTATCTGTTCATCCAGAATGCTTCTGCAGCAGGATTTGCTTTTCCTTTCCATACAACTCCCTGCTGTAGCCTTCATTTAGTTTACGCTTTCAGCGCTGAAGGTACTGCATTCAGATCTGTCGGTCTAAAAGAAGCGCATACATACAGACTAAGTAGAGTCAAGTAATGCTACCTAACTAAAAGGTAGATTGCCTATGTTTATTTGACATATCATAAAATGGAAAAGGCACGTAAAATCCACAAATCAAAGATCAGCTTTGTTGGGGCTATACGAATACAATACGTTATTTTCAGCAATGCTCCTGCAGCACATTTCCATATATATTACACAGACTAAATGAATCATTTGTAGCACAGAAATATTGTGCATGACTGCATGCAACAGCTGCTCTTTCATGCATTGGTCTCTTGTGACCTGATTTTGATTATAACATTTGCCATCCCGATTAGGGGGACGGGGCGGAAATAAAAAAACTCCAGAGATCAGAGACTGTTTGTTTGGAGGAGCAAAACTGCCTGAAGCCACTCCTCATTTGCTTCCCCTTAAAAGGACGGAGGCTTCAGATCTGCTTTTTAATTGCCTTTCTAGCTTGTTTTCTGGAACAATACTCTTTCCTCACTCTGCACCAGTAAGTAAAGCAATTGGGACAAGATAAAATGAAGCGACCTCAGTGACATTCACATAGCCTTCGCTTCTATTTTTGCAAGCCACAGATAGGTAGCTATAGGACACAAAATCCAAGTCATAGGTATAGACAAACATCACCAGCAAATACTCAGATGAAAGGTGGTTCAGAAAGATGAGGGTTTATATAAACAGAGCCCCCACAGCATCAGCACTCCCTTCATTAGAGCCTCACCAAGTATTGGCAACTCCCCCCATTTAAGTTCTCAACATCTCCTAATGAAAGGCAGGAGGAAGCCTCAGGAGCAGCCCAGGGAGGCTGGCAGGCGAGCCTGCATCACGGCAGCGAAGCTCTTCGCCCCCGGGCACCAGCTCAGGGACCTCCATCAGCGGACAAAATATGGGAGGAAAGAAAAAGATGGGCACTGCCCCCCACAGATCATGGCGGGAACAGACCGCGGAGCTTCCAGGAGATCCTATCGCAGTCCGTATTTACTGTATTTGCCTTCACATTCCATTTTCTCTGGCGAGACTGAAGGAAAATAAAGATCACGGAACACAGCCCATTTGACTCCCACAAGAAGTTCTGTCCCGCTGGTGCCATTCCTTCACAAAACACTTAGACCTTACCAACCGCGATCGCGTAATCGCGCCCCAGGAAGGCCACTTCAGCTCCAAGCGCTCGCAAGCTTGCCAAGCCCACCGCTGCGGCGCCGCTCCGATGGCCCACGGACCTCGGCGGTGCCCGCACCAACTCACAGGTGGGGACGTTTGTCCCAAATAAAAGGGTCCAGTATTGCAGAGGAAGCCACCTACCTCCTGGCATGATCAGCTGGAGTCCTGATTGCCAATTAAAGCAGCGAGACAGGGGGCTGGAAGGGGCTCCCTTCCCTTACCCCGCTGTTCGGTGTTGGCGACGACTCTGTGATGTCATCACTTCCCACGGCAACGGGTAGTGAAGTCAATCGGAAAGAAATTTCACCTAGATGGAGAAAAATCCTTCACCTGGAAGCGCGCAAGTTGGAAGTGTCATCAGTAGCATACGAGCTTTTATAGAAGAGTTACATCACGTACAATTTAAACAACTTCATCTGAGAAAAAGCTAACCCTCATCTTTTACGGGAGCAAAACTGGAAAGAGACAACCAATGATTTCTGGGAGAAATCCAAGGTGATGCTTCACTAGGCGAAAGCAACATAAATACTAACTTTCTGTTGTTGTTTTGGGGTTGTTTTTTTTTAAATGATAAAAAGAAATACCGCACTGTGGATGAGGGAGAGGTAAGCCTGTATTCCACAAGGAATCTGGAACGTGAGCCGGTTCCAGAGCCGCAGCTACTGGGATCCCCTGCCTGGCTGGCAAGGGCAGCAGAGATGCAGGGGAACACAAGAGAGCATCAAAAATAATTAAGAAACTGGAGGGACTGATTAAGGTGGCAAGGTGAAGCGAGGTGAGAATGTGCAGTAGGAATAAGATGACTGTAAAGAAATACTTTCAGACTGATTACACTACAAAACCAGGCTTTCCAAAAAAAGAACAAGATACCCCACGCTCAAAACTTTTAAGGAATAAGACTGATTCCCGAAGATCATGAGAGGGAAGATGTCTGGCAGCATCATGCTCTCGGACACCGTTAGCTGACGGAATAAAGTCACAGCAATGCTGTGTACCAATTCAATTTAAAACATTAAAAAACAGGAAACAGTGTGGAAAGCCACTTTGAAGCACTGATAGTCCCTTGGCTGTGTAGTACCTAAGCCCACTGGAGCTGGCTCATATTAGACCAGTTTTAAGTGAGGAAATCCTAGGAAGAGGTACTTTCTGCAGAATTCATTACAGGTCCTTTTACCCAGAAACAGACAGATGGAATTTCTAAACAGGGGGGAAGGAGGGGGAAAAAAAAAAAACCAAAACAAAACCAAACTTACTAAGCACCTGGCATTAAAAAGTACATGTCCAGAGAGGCCTTTCCACTGCACTTACGCTTTTAAATACTGAGTATCTACTCAACAACCTTCATTTCCCATCGCATTAAGTCTTCCTCTTCAGTCAGCACTGAACGCCGCGGCGACGACCTCGGCCAAGAGCACGGCAGCTCCGGACCGCTCCTTGTTTCACAGACACGCCTGTGCAATACACAAGCAAGACCCAGGCATTTTGGTGTCACATTTGGTATTTAGATCAAGACCGATGTTAATCACGAAGCCATGAACGATATACTCCTCAGGAAATCCTCATTAAATCATTGCTTTCTTTTGAAAAAAAAAAAAAAAAAAAGCAGCTGTCCCATCAAAAGGAAAAACGTTTAACAGCAACCTGAAGGGCATTTTAGCAAAAAACAAAGGCTTAAATATTAAATAATAATGGAACACTGAGAGGAGACAAATGCTCACATTCTACAAGTTATCCTTTTCAGGCTCCAGTCACTTGCTTTAAGCCCACCCAGTCCTTCCCACAGAACAGTTAAATCCCAAACCAATTACACACCCATTTTAATTAGCAGCCACATAGGAAACACATGCAGCATTTATTCAAATTTCCAGAGCGAGGTTTAAACATATCCTGCTGTCACCTTACGAATGGCTTCGATACTGCACGTTTTGGGGAGCACATCGCTGTGGATATACACTTCCAGATATGAGGTTATTTTTGCCCAGCCGCTTTTCCTTAATTAAAATTGTATCAGTGATGGCTGTGCAGGGCAATAAAGACTCGATTTCTATTTCTTTTAGTCTGGTGCTATTTTTCAACATAAGGGCAATCTTTGTGGCAGCAGAAGCTGAAAGCATCATTCTTATGTGCTATTATAAAGCAATGAAGTTCAGAAGAAAAGCTAGTCAAGACAAAAGCCATTTAATGGAAAGAGATCAAGACTACAGGAACCCAGGTGTACACAACCCATCATCTGCCAGACAGGTTAAAGCAGTTAAAGTTAATGACCACTTAGAAGCTTTATCCATCCTGCAGATTAGACTGCGCCTTTATTGTTCCTTCCAAATGTAAAATAGTTTCAAATAACAAAGTGCGCGTCTGCTTCAAAGCTAGAGCTGCTTCTGCCATCACAAAGGCAGGAAAAAAGTTACGTAGGGAGCACGATGTGTTATATTTAATTCTAAAAAGTATCTAATTCAGCTACTGCTGGGATTTCTTAGCAAAAGGAAAGGCACCGCTTCCTTCACGTAGCATCACAGGAGACAGGCGTCGCCACGCAGGATGGTTTAAAAGCTGTGCTCCCATTCCTGGTGGTTCGGGTTCGTTTCTCCTCTCAAGGCCTGTTGCCAAAGCTCCTGCCGAGTCTGTGCAACACAAGGACTTGAAGACAAAAACATTACTTACGTCGATGAGAGGATCCCAGCGGATGCCACCTCTCCGGATCACTCCTCACCCATGCACGCAGTGCTCCAGCATCCCCCGGGACCAAGTACCGCTCACATTTCCCAAATGCTTTGGGGTCACATCTGTGTACCATCGGTATATGGAAAAAGATTGGGTATTTCCCAATGGTATCAAAGCAGCTGAAGCCTACCAACTTTGAAAAATTATTCCATCTACAACTGTTTCCCTACACTGTGCTTGAGCGTAGTGCCTGCAGTTGGGGGGAAAAGAGAAAATATCATAGTGAAATAGTTCTGTCACCCAAAGTTTCTTCACGCACGCCCCTAAGAGCGGCGCTCAGTCATTTCTACCGCTTTCCCCCTGCAACGGGCGCTATTTTAAGTTGCTCACCTCCTTGCTGCACCGTACGAAGGGAACACGCTTTTCAAGCCACCCAAACCGGCAGAGCAGCCGCCGGGTCGGGACGCCGCCTCGACGCCTCTGCAACCGGCGCGGCTCCTGCGCCGGGGCTGGCGACGCCGGGGCAGCCCCGCGGCCACGCCACCCCCGAACCTTCCGGAAGCCGCACCGCTTCCTCTCCGGCCGCTCTTCGTCCCTCTCCCGCCCGGAGACACCCGCTTCGTTTAAGTGCAATCGTGCTCATTCAGGGCGAGGGCTGCAGCCCAGAGCAAGAATTAGAGCCCAGAGGAGCTCTGCCCGCAGCGCCAGCGCCCTTCGCCGCCGGGCCTGCAGCTCCACCGCCCCGCAGCTTCCCGGCGCGGTGCCCCCCGGGTACCCCCGCCACC
>VZTL01023072.1:43649-62758 GCA_013400535.1 Scopus umbretta
TGGAGCCCCGCAGGGCCACCGTGCCCCCGACGTGATTCGAACACGCAGCCTTCTGATCTGGAGTCAGACGCGCTACCGTTGCGCCACGAGGTCTCGGCAACCGCCGGCCCGGCCTGCCTGCAAGAGCCTGCGCGCCGATCCGCGCATGCGCGCCCTGATGCCCCGCCCCGACCGGCCCCACCCGGTCTCGACCAGCCCCGACTACCCCCCNGGCCGGGCGGCCGTCCTCAGCTGGAGGGCCGCCCATGGCCGGCAGCCATGAAGTGGTGCGTACGTTGCCCTCACTCTGTAGGCTTTCGCTGCCTAGTTCAATGTGTGTCTGTTAGAGCTCGTATGATTCTGACTGCCCTTGTGAGTGTCACCTTTTTTTATATCCGCGTTCACCTCAGGACTCTGGAACCCATCCCAACAGCCGCTGTATTAAATAGAGCTGCTGCTACTGGATTTTCCTGCACATTCTGCTTTGCACCTGCTCTGTGCACGTGTAAATGAGTGACTTTGCAGCGCAAGGGCTTGGTGGGAAGAGAGGAGGGCTAGGGGAGTCCATCTTCCCCCCGCCTTTGCCCGTCCCCCACCACAGCCACGCCAAACCCACCTCCCCTTCTGCCCCCACCCCGGGTCAGGGCCGCAAGCAGCGCACACGAAATGAAACCCGTCTCGCGGGGTGGGTATCGTAAGGCCGGTTTATTGCGGCAGCTGCCGTAGCTGCTTCCCCGCATGCTCGTACAGTTGGGCTGGGAAAGTGCTTGCTCCAAGTGCAGACGGAGAGGTGTACAAACGACCCGCCACGGCACGCTGCTTCCAAAAGCAAGGCCGTGGCAGTCCTGAATATTAACCAGCAGGAGACAGATCAATAGGCGAGTCTCTCAGTGCAAACCGCAGTCATGATATGCATCTATAATTTATAGTACAATCTTGTAAACTAGAGATGTTACAGCAGAAGCCGCCGGGCTCAGTGTATTTACAGCTCCAGGATACCTGGCAGGCATTAAAAGGAAATGGTCTCCATCGTCTCCGCTCGGCAGAGGTTCGCTGATCCCTTCCCACGGTGCTCCCTGAGGACCCGGCGCTGGCTGGGATCCTCCTGCAGCCCCAGGAGCTGCCCCAGCACTTGTACACCCGGGGAGGGCAGGGAGCAGCTGGGGAAATGCCCCCGTGGGCCGGATCCTGCCGCAGGGCTGCCGGGAAGGGGAACATCCCGGGAGGCGATGGGTGTTTTAAGAAAACCCTCCAGGAAAATGATGCTCTGCCCCCGCTCCCTTCCCTCGTGCTGAATTACCCGGCCAGCGTTGCTCATTAGCGTGTAGCCCGATAATTATCCAGAGAAATGTGTTTTCACATCTGACTTCAAAAGCCTTTGGCTGCAAGTCTTACTGATATCCCAGGAACGAAAGGCATTGTCACGGGGCTGATTTATGGCGTAAGTACCACCGTGCCCTTACCCGCATGGATTGCATTTCCAAACACTGGTAATTTGCATTACGGGGTCTTTTGAAGAACCAGCTCTGAAAAGGAGGAAGCTTGTCATATACCAAAAACCCTGATCTCCAAACATCTATAAAATCCATACTCTAAAAATTCTTACAAATATTTTCTCTAGCGTAGGAAATACAATAGGAAGTAATCTGCTCTGTGCGTAGATAAGTGCGCTTATGTACAAATGCCACGTTTATTTTCTCAAACGTACAGTACGCTGCGGGAGAGGATGCCTGCCTTGCCGGAGACGCTCATTTACCATCCGCCAGCACACAGGGCTGACCTGATCTTCTGTCTCTCCAAAGTAGAGAAAAAGTCATTTACTGGCATCATGAAAACAGACTAAAAATAGCCGGTTTCTATGGCTACTGGGGTTGGGAAACTCCTGAGGAACATGTCTGGGTAGGTCCCTTCATGATGAAATCCAGACAGTGGGATAAAAGAAAAGGACAATAAAAAGAGGTTTAGTGCTTTGATCCTCGTTAGGCAACGTTAGGGCAATGCTGTAAGGACCGTTCTGTGCCTTTCCCTCGGCTTGGTCCTTGCACACTTCTGCAGTGATCGATACAGGTTTATTAGGAGGGAATTAGGCAAATTTATTGGCTAGAGCAAAATCCCAAAGCAAACACTTAAATTTAAGCAGGGCTTTGTTGAGTCAGGGCTTCCTTAGCGTGTGCCTGCTCTAAGCCTGTCTTTGCATCTGTGCTTGTTGTTTACGTGCTTTTGCAAAGGGATGGGGCTGAGACACATTTAGGAGAAATCGGGGAGTGTTGGGGTTCCATCCAAGCTCATCTCCATATAATTAATATTTTTGTAGACCCCTTAGCATACAGGCTGTCTCTCTGGATTTGTACCAGCATAAAATGAAGGCTGAATTTGACCCGTGTCTTTACACTTGTAATAAACTCCAGAGCAGTGATTAATCCCTAGCGGTTTAAGTCCATGAGTGCATTACTCGTGTGGTTACCACACGTTACAGGGGGACTGTGCAAAAAATAAAGTTACATTCAAGACATACATTTTGTGTTTCCCCAACTTCCTGTTTTTTAGCCCAAAGATAAATCTGAAGGTCCTCGCCAAGGACAGCGCTGGGGCTGCAAACCCTGAATTCGGGAGGCTGTGCTGATGGGCAAAAATAGGAACAGAACAAGGTCAGCATTTTCCCAAAACACCGTGTGCTTCCCCGTGCCCACCTGGAGCTGCCTGAAACTGCCTGTACTTTGTCCTCGGAGCAACCTTCTGAAAAATGTGGTCTTTTGGGGTAGCCACAAAGACTGGTCGTTTTTTGAGCTATGGGGACAGACGTGTGGGGAGGCGAGCAGGCACGGCCTGGGAGGATCGAGCCTGACCGTGAACTGCAGTTTTATCAGGCTGCCCGAGGTATTTCTCCGCACAATTCCCCAGCGCTTGCTAGCAGGAGGGCAGCGGGTCAGCACAGGAACATCGAGCTGCGGGAAGAAAACCCTGCCTGCATGAGGGAGAAAGGGCGGCTTTGCCCAGGTGATTTCTGTAAAAAAAAAAAAAAAAAAAAGCAGTTTTCTCTTGGTTACCACTGGGATGGAGAAATTGCCCTGCCTGTAGCAAACACAGCACTCATCTAAAATCCAATGTGCTACGTCAAGCCGATGCTTGCGGGGCGTTTGGGTGGAAGCCGTCTGTCCTGCTGCAGAGCGTCTGCCTCGGGATCGCCGGGGTTATTTTTCTCATCCTTTTTCCCATCTCCAGCAAAACCTTTAGGAACGCGTTAGAAGACAAGAGTTCAAGCTGCAGCTTTTTTTCTTGGCTCGCCTCCTACAATTTGTGCGCGTACCCTTCCAGCTCACTGCACAAACCTTGCTTCGTCTCAAACCAGCGCAGCGCCAGCTCCCCTGGCAGGACCACCTCCGTCACCAGCCCGCCTGCCGATGGAGGCTGCGCCCCGCGCCCCCACATGTTTTGGTCCCCAATCCGGCTATTGTCATGCAAATAAACATCTGTAGGCTCCCTCGCTCCCAAGTAAGCCAATATTTACAATGGGGCTACACTTGCCTATCTTGGAAGTGAGCCTGAGGCGATGCTTTGGTTGTTTTGATCATTAAAACTGATTTTTCCTGACGCTCCAGCATCAGCTCCAGACCCTGAACCCTTGGTACAAGGCGGCTCCTCATTTCAGACGACGTTACGTCTCCATCCCCAGGGCTGGTCCATGGGTGTCGCTGGCTGCTGCCGGCTTCACTCCAGCACTTTGGCACTGGGGGAAAAGCTCGGGGTGCACGGGACGGGGCTGAGCCGCGGGACATCCCCCTGCAAAGTCCCAGCGGGGCCCTGGCCGGGGCAGGCAGCGGTCGCAGCCCGCAGCGAGAGGGGCCTCCCTCCTCCACGCATCCCACCATCCGCTTCGAGGGAAAGTGGGATGCTTTCCTTAGCGTAACAGGATTAAAGAAGGATTATTGCTGGTGGGAACAAATGCATCTTTCGGGAGCACCGCTCTCCTCTTCCTGAGGAGGGATGGAGGTGGAGGCTTTCTCCATGAACTCTGGGAACCCGCAGTACAGATAAGGCTTGTGTTGTAACGGGGGCTTTGCAGGGAGCCCAGCTGTGCGCGGCGGAGGGGACAAGGGACATGCCGCACGCCTCTCCTGCACCCTTTACCCCGAGGATGCCCGCGAGCAGCCAGGACACGGGCGGTTTTGGAGCCTCAGCTTCAGGCTCGCTGCTCAGCTGTGGGGGGTCCCTGCGCCTCCTTTCCTCTCTCCAGAGGATGGAAAAGCCTCGGAAAAGCACTCAGAAACCACTGGACGGACAACTCCAGCTTATAGCTCATTGTCACCGACATTTGTAAGATTTATCTACTACGGTATCGCTCAGGTCCAGTTGGGTCTGGAGTGGGGAAGCGAAAGCTGGGTGGAGGAGTCAACGGCAGGGTGCCTGTCACTTGGGAGGGCAAGAGGAAATCCTGAACAATCCGTAAACCCCTGGTTTATAAAAATGCCAAGGGTTGTGCAAACGTGGAGGAGAGAGAAAGAGAGGGAGAGCGTGTTTGCACCGTGACGAGAGCGGTCAACTTCCCAGCCTTCGCAGTCTCAGAAGCATGCGCTGCCCTAGTAAAATGCTGCCACTGGAAAGAGAGGGGGGGAAAAAAAATAACGTTTGCTTTTGCCCACTGCAAATTTGTCAGTGGAAGCTGGCTGGGCGGCTCGGCGGGGCGAGCGGCGCGGGGCTCAGCTCTTGGCAGGTTTGCTACAGAAAAGCGCCAGGCTGCAGTCTGGTGGGAAACAATGTGCCGATGAAAGGACCTTCAGCCATAAATCTAGAGGTCAAGTCATTATGATGGGGGAATCAAAAAGCACCACAAGCCATTTATGAACACAATAGAGGTCAATCCAGGAGCAAACCATTTTGCTCGGAGCCATGGTGGAAAACATATTGTTGCTTTGAGAGCTACATCCACCCAGGGAGGTGGGAAGTTCTCTTTAAAAATAACTGTAGCTCGAGTGCTTTAACATTTATACTGCACTCGGTTCATTTACCGTCTTTTCAAATGCACATATAGTGGGTGTGGGTGAGTCTCCGCCTGCCTCAAACGCACGTGTTACATTCATTAAACACCTGGCTTGGGAACCCCTTACTGGAGACAGGAATATTCGAGACACGGGGAAAACCTGAACAGGCACAGAGCTGCCGCACAAGTCCAGCGAGCAGCGAGCCCAGAAGGGGCACGGTACGCGTGTGCGCGGCGTGTGCGGTGCAGGCGTAGGGGGGTGCACGGCGCGTGCACCGTGTGCAGCGTGTGCGTAGTGTGCGCACAGCGCCTGCACCGCGCGCGCATCGGGTACAACCTGCGCACAGCACGCGCGGCGCAAGCGCAGCCTGAGCACGGTGTGTTTCCACCAGAGCTCCCAGCTCATCCCAGACCACCCTGCGGGACACCCCCCCACAAGCAGGAGCCCCCGGAGCACCAGCCCATCTCGCACCAGCCTCATCTCCAGGGCTGCTCTCAGCGCAACACCGAGCCTCCACGGGGACGCAAAATCTCGGGGTGGACGGTAGCTGCACATCTTTAACTGCCAAACCACGATGGACCTGTAATCCAAGAGATTTGGCAACAAGATTTGGCAAGGTTTCATGGTAATGAACTGGGCCAACCCCCTGCAACACCACCGCAATAATTTAGCTCCTGTAAAGCCTGACTGAGCGAAACTGCCCATGATTTTCCCCAAACCTCTGCTTTTGATGCAGCATGCACCCCCTGCTAGAAGAGCCCCAGCTCTCCAGGCTACACTGACAAGGGCGATCCCCACTCGGATCGTCATTAGCAGGGACCCAGCTTGTGTCCCCCCCGGAATGGGGCACCTGCAACCAAGCCAAAACGTGGGTGCCTCAGCATTAACCCTAACCAAAGCCACCCTTGGTGCCTCGGCAAAGCAGCTCCTCGTGCGCTGCCTAAGTAAAAGGCTGATGCAGCCCCAGAGGAGACCTTACAGCCGGCACCAACCGCAGGGATCTCCAACGATCTGTGCGTGCTAGGCTGAAAGCTGCTGAGCTCGATGGTGACAAATTGCGGGGAAGCTGGACTGCTCTCCTGGCTGGCCCCCCGCGGGACACCTCACGTGCCACCACGTGCCCTGCCCTGTGCCGTAGCCTGGAGCCCAGCTGGGAAATACCCGGCTGGGAGCGCTGCCCGGCGGCTGCACTGCGGGATCCCACCGCTCACATGGGCTTAAAGAGGGGAAAAAGCAAAGTGCCCCGAGTCTCCCGACCCCGTGGTCTGACACATGGAGACCACGTGCAGTCCATGCCCCGGTGCCTGGTCCCGGCTGGCTGCCACCTCTGAGCCGGCTCCGAGCTGCGCATCCCACACCAGCCGTCAGCTGCTTCCCACCGCAGCCCGCACAATGGACGCCCAGCAGAGAGGATTTAAAGCTCCTCAGCTGCACCTCATGTTATTGGTGCTCGTGGCCGGGCTCAGGTTTTTGTGCTAAATCCTTTGGATAAGAAAATAAAATAATAGCCATGTTAGTTCTGGATGTTGGCTGAGCCAACAAATCTCCTCCAAAGGGGAGCTGTCAGTGGCACATACAGCTCTGTTTGCCAAGTGCAAATCTGGTCTGGGAGCACTGGGCAAACCCCAGAAAGGTCGAGCCAGTTAATCACGGGGGGAGGATTTGTTCTCCGAGTGTGCTCATCCCCTGCAGCGGGGGCTCCTCGGGGGTGTCCGTCCGCTCCAGTCAATACCCCCCCGCACCGACGGGCCGCGGGCACGGCTGCCCCCGACTGTTCGCCCTTTCCTAGGGACTGGCCCTGCTGCTCTCCAGCGTGGCTTGCAAACGGGAGCACCAGGGCCATTGCAGCTGCTGGTGCCTGAAATGGGAGCTCGAATGCTGGGTGCCTTCAGGGATGGGGAACCGGGCACCAAGACCCAAGCAGCGGTCCCCAAGCCCCGGGGGACCCTGCCTCACCGACACTCCCGGCTCTCCAGCATGCAGAGCCTGGGGCTGTTTGGAGGGTATCTGAGCAGGGATCTCTGTCTGAGATGCCTCTGGGAAGGCACAGCACGAAGGGAGTTCCCATATGGCTTCATCTGCGGGTGGGAAGGACGCGCAGACAGGGCGGAGGAGAGAGGGGGACTGTGGGGACAGCCACACGATGCAAGGCAGATGCTCGACTGCCACGGGAGGAGACGGTGGCAGGAGCAGGGAGTTAGACCCCCCAGGCTCAGGGGGTCTCCATAGGGAGAACGGAAGCGCAGCATGGAAGAATATAAGGATTTCTGCTCTGGACGACACGTTTGTGCTAGAAATGTCCCTGGAGTGAATCTCAGGTGCCCTGAGCTCAGGGATTTTGGCCCGTTTGCCAAACAAGAACAACCTCCTGCTGAGCGTCATGGCTCAGGTGTGCAGGGGGTGGGGGTCAGGCACCGAGGTGTCCCCCCACCCGTGGCGCGGGAGCTCTCGGTCCGCGCTGGCCACACAGGGAGCAGCGTCCGAGCCGGGGCGGCGTGTCTGGTGCCTCTGAAACGCTCTGGTGTGCTGTACCCGAGGGACCAGGCAGGGCAGAGGCATGGAGAATGGCTTCTTGGAGTCACAGACACTTGCTTGAGACAGACTTAAAAAAAAAAGAAAAAGAAAAAGAAACCCCAAACCAGCTTGTTTGTACGTTCAGCCAATTCTGCACCAGCAGGGCAACTTACCAGCCAGGGCCAGCCTCTCCGGCACTAGGACTTCAGGAAGGACAAGGTCTGGCCCTGGCTTTTGAAAACCCCTTCAGTGTCCGTCTGTTGAGACTCTTTGGAGCAAGAGCAGGTTGGCTGGCTTAGGAGGGAAATCTCTACCCCGCTGGGACGCAGGGTCCCTCTGACACCGGCTGCTTGGGTCCTGAGGTCTCAGCGCCCGGCTGGGCTGGGGGTCCGGGCAGAATTGCTGCAGCACCTGGATAATGTCCACAGCATCTGCTTCTGCCTCTCGGCAAGGTCATTCCCGTGCTTCGTGCTTCGGCTCCCTCCTGGCCACGCAAGTGTCTGGGAAGAGGGAGGGGAGAGAAAATGAAAGAAGCTGCAGGATAAGTGTGTTGGAGCAAATTAACCAGCTCCTTCCACGCTCTACCCAGCCTGCTGCTGCTATCGGTGGGCAAAACCATTGCCCCGGGCTCCCCTTTCCCTGCCAAGCACCATCCCAGGCACATCAGCTCGGCCAAGCAGCGCCCCAGCCCCCT
Source organism: Scopus umbretta (assembly GCA_013400535.1). Taxonomy (NCBI): domain Eukaryota; kingdom Metazoa; phylum Chordata; class Aves; order Pelecaniformes; family Scopidae; genus Scopus; species Scopus umbretta. The sequence continues at coordinate 51,816 of VZTL01023072.1, forward strand.
GAGACACCCCGAGACCATGCAGGCAGAGGGTGATGCCTGGGGGGGAGCTGCTCCTTGGAGAGGCGAGCCGAAAGGAGGCAGCAAATGTGCCCACAGCCATCCCAGCATACCAATGGGAAGGGGACGGAGTCCGGAGGCATGGCTCGGCAGGGCACACGCACGAGTCTGCTCCTCACACCGCTGTCTCCTGCTCCGCGCTGGACTCTTCTTTCTTCCTCTTCATCTTGCAGAAGCCGTGGAGCCCACAGAAGCAAGCAAAGGTGAACTGGGGCATCACCTGGAGCAGGAGAGGCGTGAGGACACCCCCAGGAGACCTGGATGGGGACAGGGAGAGGAGTCAGGGTAGCTCCTGCAGGTGCACGAGGGTTGCACGGGCAGGACAGAGGGCGTAGGACAGAGCCCCAAAATCACAAAACCGGAACATCGCCCTGCACCAGCGCACATCTCCCGCCCCCCTCCTTCCCCACATCTGAGGCCCCCCGCCACGCACTCCCAAATTCCCCACCCAGCGAAAGACGAGGAGATTAAAACTCCCCCCACAGCCCCTCTCCTCAAAAGAACAATCGGGACAGACGTGGGGACAGCTTGCAGCGCCTAATGCATATTCGAGGGCCTGGGAGGTGAGGTGCCCTGGGAGCGCCCCGGCGCAGAGGCAGCACCAGCGGTTACGGCACAATGAGGCCCAGCTGAGAGCGGAGTTCACGCTCTTTGTGTCCGTTTTCAACGGCTAAAATAATGCCCCAAAGCACAGCCCACATTATGGCCCAACAGCTGCAAAATGTAATTACGCCAATGAAAGGCTGGGGTTTTTAAAAAATAAATAACAAATTCTTGCAGAAATACTGAAGCGAAACCTTCATTTTCTCCCTACTTTAATTTTTAGCTTTTGTACGGTTTGCAGATATCGAGCTCTAACTCTGCCCCAGAAGAGGCAGTGCCAGCGCTCAGAGCCGTGCGCCGCCCACGCGGCGCTGCGCTGCCCAGCAAGTCACAGCCTCACCACCGCGACCGTGCCATCCGCCAGCCGTGCGGAGAGCAGAGGGACAGCAGCACCCGCAGCATGCTCACTGCCTGGGGCTCCCTGCCCAGCCCCGACTCGGCATTTGCTCCCCGTCAGCAGCAGCGCAGAGAGGGAACAGCTCAGGGCCTCAGTTTACCCACCTGTGAAATGGGCATGACACTCGAGCTGTTGGAGGTCCAAGTGGAAATCTCAGTGTATGAGGTACTGTCACCTCCCGAAGCTCACAGCCACCAACAGTAGCGAGCAAGAGTGACCCCCCCCAACAGCCAGGCACTGCTGAGAGCCCCCAGCCCACTGCCAGCAGCCCACAACCCTGGTAGAGTTAGGAGCAGCCCTAATTCACAGCGGGAACAGCTGGGAGAAAAATTAACCACAGGGAAAAAAAGCCACGGCAGGTGGGGCCCATGGCCCCCCGTCTCTACACGCTCTTCACCAGCGGTGGTGTTGCAGGGGGGTGATGCCGCATCCCTGCCTTCCCGCTTTCCCCCTTTCCAAGGGGCCCAGCTGCAGCACAAAGCGAGCGGCAGCAGCGAGAGGCATCCCATTTAATTCGCTTCTGCCGCTGCTCCCCCCTCCCCAGCCATCTGGGTACCTGTCTAGTAACTCCCAAATTAAATAAGGCTACCTCTGGAGCTCACAAATAACGACAACAGGCTCATTAATGAGTCTCCCGTTCTGAATGGCTTCCCAGCATAGCGGCAGGTCTCCGCGTCTCTCTTTGTGCTGCTGCTTTTTGTTACCAGCCTGAGAATGGGATTTTGGAAGGCATGGCTGGTGCGGAGGGGCTGCGCGGGGGCCAGCCCGCCGGGGTGGGGGGCCGCTCACCTCCCGGCCCCTGCGCCCTCCCGGCTTTGCACGGCTTCAGCCGGAGCGGAGCAAACCTGCTGCCAGCAGGGAAGGGACCTTGGGAAGGGAGAAGCCTCTGGGAGCCGGCACCCTGGGTTGGTACGCTGGGTCCGATCCAGCACCGCCAAGCCCAGATTCGGCAAACGCCTCCCTCGCCCGTGCAGAGCTCCCACACCCTCCCAGCCAGCGCCGGCCCCGCTGTTTAACGCTCCCGGTATTAATCAAACAGGTCTCTGCTGGACCCCCCAGGCAGCCTGGCGTGAGCAGCTCTCCATCCCCATGGGTGCCCGTCTCCGCTGCCCCGTGCCATCCCACGTCCCCCCCGGTGCCCGGCCCGGCTCTCCTCCCTTGCGGACACAAAACTGCCCCGAGAGCCTGGGCGGTCCGGCTGGGACCCGGGCGTCCATTAGGGAGCTATTGATATATTTAGAGGAGCTTGTAACGCGGAGGCTTTTCAGGCTGACCCTCTGCCTCCCATTCAGGCAACAGACAATGATGAATGAGCCTTGGAGAATGGAGGCAGCCCAGCTGAGGCTGACGCTCCTGTTCTTCTTGAAAAGGTAGAAAAAGGATCCTGAAGGAGCAAGGAATAATTAAAAAATAAATGAACTGGCTTGGGCAGTGATGACAGAAGCCCTGCTTGATTTGCAAGGGCTGGGCATGCTTCACAGACCCGTGCTGCCCTTTCTATTCAAGGGAGAAGATCCTTTGGATAAAACTCCACTGCAGCAGAGAAAATGCGAGGAGCATTAAAAATGTAAAGCTAGAGAATTCTCTTTAGTCAACTGCATAACCCCGGGCCGTGTTTGTCACTGTCACAGTGATGAATTGGGAGCTGTCTGAAATCAGCATGCTCACTTTAATAATGTCACTTTCCCTGAGCCCTAAAAAATGTCATTCTGAACCAGCTGGACAGAGTCTATTCCTTAGCCGTTTCCCTGGGCTTCGCTGGGCAGCCGGGCAGCTCACCCCAGCACGGCTGGCAGCCGAAACGGGGCAGCCTCAGGAGGGGAGGTCCTGGGCAGGGAGAGCCGGGGGCGCAGGCAGGGGTGCAGGCAGGGCTGGGGAGCGAGAGCCGGAGATGCCGCCCTGGCCAGCAGCTCAGCGCAGCCTTGCCGCAGGGATGGGCTGGGGCTGCCGGGTGACGCCGGCGGCCGCCGGACCCGGGAAGGTGTCCTCAGGCACCGGGAGCTTCCGTTTCGGCTGATTTTCTTGCTCTGCCCCAGCTTTTCTATTTCTGAGAAACGCCGTTGAATTAACTTCTAGCTACTTGGCTGGAAAAAACAACATTAAGTTTTGCATTTTAAACCCTGAATTTCAAAGCTGCCTTTTGCCACCAGCGTGTCGTTTTTTCTTGGGAAATGGGATCATTTGCAATGGAAATTGGTCCCATATTTTTGAAGGGAACCAAATGGAATTAAATCATTTGTAATGAAATGTAGAAAAGTTCCCAGAAATTTCATTTCATTTGCCTTTCATGATAGCTAGCCCATGCTCCTCTACAGCCAAGACTTTCAGGAGTGACTGGCGATTTGGGGCTCACCAGCCTGGTTTTCTAAAATCCGCTGAGCAGACACCCTTGGAAAAGTCCCCGGAGAAGCGCCTGGGGCTGCAGCGCTGTGCTCACTTCAGAAGCGCAAGGACTTTCTTCCGATGCGCGGCAGCTGCGCGCAATGCAGGCGCCCCCTGCGCGGAGGGAGCCTTGCCTGGGACTTTCGGTCCTTTCTGTGGTGAGCGTCAGAGGTGCAGGTCCCACATCCCCAGGGCCCGTTGCTGGGCCAGCCTGTCCCGAGGGGACGCAACCCCTTTCCCACACTCCCTGTCCCCCTCCTCCTCACAGCCACAGGATCCATCCAATTTAGCTATTTTTCAGCCAAGCTTTCAAAACCATTATTTCCTCGGGTTGCTTCCCCCCCTCCACAAACCTTGGGCATCTCGCTGCTTACAACCAGACCTAAGATAAAACCAACTTCAAAGCAGTTTCTATAATGAGCAGCAGTGCATTAGAAACCCAACAACAGAGGAGACAAGACCAGGATAAAACTAACCTGAAAAGAAGCACCATCCCTTTAAGGAGAGATAATGAACGGAGAAGCTGTTGCTTGGCATGTTTGCAGAGAATCGCTAATTAAAACATCGCTTCTGTAAAGTATGCTGATCCCATTGATTCTTCCCCCCACACAGTTAATTTGCTGCTAGGAAGGCAAAGTCGCAAGGGTCCTCATTATAAAAATTTCACTGGCTGCAGCTAATGGTTGTAATTAATAGGTGCAATAAATTTCAAATGGGCAGCCAGGGTGTTCATTAGTTGTGGGCTGACTCAGCACCGGTGGCCTCACCAGTTACTAAATAACCCATTTCCAAGCAGACGGGAGGAGGAAGGTGCTCTGTGGCACAACCGGCGCATCCGTAATTCCCTGCCGAGAGCAGAGCTGAATAAATGATTCCCGGCAAGTCCTGGATTTGTCTCTTTTTGTCCCGTCGGTGAATTGTCCGTGCAAACCTCCTCCAGCTCTTGGCCAGCTAAGTGGGGGCAGGTTTTCTCAAAAGCGCTGGCACAGCCAAGTGACCTGGATTTTGTGTGGGATCAGCACTCGAGGAACTGAACCCTCCAGTGCAAAGGGTGGATAAATACCCAGCGATAGGATCACGCAGCCAGGCACGGATCAAACCCCGGGGAAGCCGTTCGTGCAAAGCACAGACCCACACGTTGGTGGGTCTGCCTGCTGGGGACGTGGGCTGCAGCATGATTTGCAATGCCCTGGTCCTCCTCTGGGCACCCTGCATAAGGGCTGAGCTTTAAAACCTCCCCGGGCTCCCGCTGAGCATCGTCCTCTCCATAGGAGGTCCCGGTGCCGCAGCCCCGTGTGTGCACCAACCCTCCCGGGGGCCGCTGGCAAGGTGCTGGGCGTCTCGCTGTGTCCCATTAGGGCTGAGTGCTCTCACAGCTTTGATTAAAACCCCCAGCTTTTTAGTTCATTATCATCTGGCTATAATTAAAGTGTTAAAAATTGGCACTCTCCCCCTGAGTCATCTCTCGGGACCAGCACCCATGGGGCCGAGCGACCCAGCAAGAAGCTGGTGCTGCTTCGGCTGCTCTTCCAGCGCACCATCCAGGCTGCACGGAGGCAAACCCCATCCCGAGCCCTGCGTCGGCAGCAGCGGGCAGTGACCCCGGCATGCGCGGGAAGCAAGCCCCGTTCGCCCTGGCAGCATTCAGAAGCTGATGCTCTGTGCACGAAGCGGGTGGCCCGCGCATGCCTGAAGCCAAAATTAGGGCTGCTGCCACAAGGCATGTCCGGGGGCCGATATGGCAGCGCAGGGGCTCCGTGTCGGGGCATGTGGCTGTGATTTCCCCTCCCTGCAGGGCAGCGCAGGACAAGCCTGTGCCTCACCCACCGGCAGCTTTGGGATACGGGAGCTCCACGCCCAGATCCCGGAGGAAGCCAGGGACGGTGGATGCCTCATTCTTAAAAGGCGATTATTATCTGTAATTAGCGGCCTGTCCTGCTCTGCACATTCATTCCCGGGGGCTCAGGAAGGACCGGGGACTGCTGCGGGGGGTCCGACTGCTCCAGCATCTTTGCCGGCCACTTTTGGAGACGGAGCTGCCCAGCAGTACCTGTGCAGCAGCCCTTCCTCGAGCTCGCTCCTCCGAACCAGGGATGGGATCTCGACAGCTGCCTTTTCAAAAATAGACGTGTGCCTCAGTTCTCGAAGACGTGACTGGCTTGGGCGCAGAGCAGCTGAGGGTTCTGCTTTGCCCGGCCCTGGACGCGGGCAGTAATCGCAGCCGCGCGGGGCCGCAGGCAGAGGCTGCGCTAATTGAGAGGTGACTGGAGCTGCTGCTGGGAGCTGGATGCCAGACAAGCCGAGAGCTCACCTGGCGCTGGCAGCATCTTCTCTCCGTGATGGACCTTTTCCAGGGGTCTCTGCCAATGCCTTCTGCATGGCAGGGCTTTCATAGAAACACTTGTCCCGTGTGTGTCTCCCCCCTCGCCTCCTGCAAGCCCCGGTCGGGTGTCCCCCTGAGGATCAAACAGACTGAAAACCACAAGTCAAATCTCGCAGCTTAAGCCCTTGTGCGTTGCCAGGGAGTACTGGAGCTGGACAAACAAGGGCAAGAAAGAAAGAGATTTGGCGGAAAGTCACCAGCCCTGGCTTCTGACCACCAGACACCCCGACCAACGTGCCCACTCGGCTTCCTCCCGTCCCGGCTGTTCTTCCAACACAGCACCGCAGAAACAACAGTGGCTTGTGCTCCCTCCGTTTCTTTCCTGCTTAATGCCTGCCTTGCTAAAAGAAAAATCAATAGCATAAAGGGTAGCGAGAGCAAGTCTCAGGGGTGGAGTATCTCGTCGGCGTAGTGCAGACAGGCTGCCAATAATCCTGCTCTGAGCCACTTTGCCCAACAGCCACCGAAATATTAATGGGGACTGCTGCCGCTCCAGCATCCCTCTGCAGTCTCTTGACGAGAGACAGTTGCCACTCAGAGACGGACTCAATGCCCCAGCACCAGCATCCCCGCTCCCCGAAAGCTCTTTCCCCCCAGTGCTTGTGGGAATGCTTGCAGCGCTGCCCCTGGCTTTGCCGGGGGCCTTGGGGCTGTGCCCCCCTTGGGGACCCACCGCAGCGCAGCACCCACTGACCCACTGGCACCGGCCAGAGAGGATTTCGCTCATTACATCCCCAGTGCAACATTTTGGGTTGCAACAAAGCGAAAGGCAAAAATGGGACTCCTTGTGTATTTTTGGTTAATTTGCCCTGCTCTCCCCTTCTTGATGGTTAATGGCACCCTCGCTCCCGGCTCCCCATCCCTGGCCTTGCGCCGGGTCCGGAGCAGCCCCGGGGCAGGAGCAGCAGGGCCAAGCCATGCGTGTCCGCCGCAGGGACGGGCCCTGCTCGGCATGAATGGCTCGGGGTGGCCATTGTCATGGGTGAATTTTCTGAATGAGCAAATCCTCATTAAAAAATAATTAAAACAGCCCGGTGAGATTGGCTTAATTCCTTTCATTTTGACTGATGGTGTTTAGTTTTGATGATTTATGTGCCACAGTCTTGCCAGCTCTCATGCTTTCATTGTTGGAACTCATGGGATTTCATGATTTTCTTCCTTCCACACCTCCTTGAGTCATGGGATTACAGCTGAATCTCAGCTTTCATTTTTTTCAATGACTATTATTTTTAAAGATGCATTCCAGGCTGGTGAAATAAACTTGAAAGCCTGACACCTAATGACTCAAAGCTCAGGAAGTGAGAAAAAAAAGAACAGAGAAATTGCTCGCTTCCTGCTCGGTGAGGGTGGTTTGTAACCCCTGATGCCGTTTGGGTGCTGATGGGGTCTGCAGTGGTGGGGTCTGCAGCGGGATCGTCCTGCCCAGCTCTGCCAGGCTGCCATGCTCACAGACTCTGCCTTTGCACGTTTAAAAAGTGCAAATTTGCCAAGTCCTGCTGTATAATTAAACCTGTCCTTCTCACGTGCTCCCGACCACTGCCTCCCCTCCGACGTCCTCCTGGCACAGGGCTGGCCGTGCCCTCACGGGTGCTGCGGGGACGGATCCTGCCTGGTGCAAACTGAGTGGGCTCCAGGCTCCGTGCAACCCGCTGGGTCTGCAGCATCCCTGGAAGGGGCACGGCGTGATGGGGAGACAGGGCTGGAGGTGCCCGGGCTTTTCTCAGCCCCCCGCGAGTCCCCACTTGGGAGAGGGGACAACAGCAGAAAGGGCTCCTGCCATCACCTGGCAGCCGTTTCGGTGCTGGGTTAAGGCAGCGGCCGCGGCCCTTGGAAATGCCCTTGGTCTCCGCCTGACGCTTTTGTTCTGCGGGGCTGCAGGTGGGGATGCTTTGAACCGTGTGAGAAAAGCTCGCTGCCAAAGAAAAGCTGCTCCCGCCGCCCTCGCAAGCCCCCTTCGCCAGCACCCGGTGCCGCTGAGCGCCCTTTTGGCTCTGAATGGGGACGACGGCGCCTGAAAGGCCGTGCCCCCCGCCATCCCCGTCCCCCTTTGTCTCTCCCTCTGCTCGCCACCCCCTGCCCCATCCGTCTTGCTAAACCTCTAAGGCCCTGCAAAGCTTCAATGCCCCCTTTCACTTGTTATTTGTTACCAAATAAATATGGGTGATTAAAAAGGGATCAGGAGTCCGTGCGGTTTGCAGAGGTGCCTGGAAGGTGGAGTCCCTCCTCTGTGTAGCCCATGGCTTTTCGCCCTACATGAGTTAGGAAAAGCAATCACATAGGAATAAAAAGCCATAGACCACAGCAGAGGGCTTACCCAGGATAAGCCAGCAGTCTTGGGGGAAAGAAAAGGAAACAGGGGAAGGAGGGGAAAAAAAAAAAAGTAACCTCCCATCTAAGCTGTCCTCCCTCCCGGTGCCCAGCTGGGAGGACGACCCATTCCATCCCTGCATGGAGACCCTAGCCGCCCAGCTCGACCCTACAAAAACAGGGGAACCTCCCACCCAAAACAATCCTACGGCCTCTGCCCCCGGCACCTCTCAGCACCGTGGCATCGCACGGTGGTTTTTCCTGGGTTACACCAGGTCAGGAAGGAGAAAGCCAAACCTGCCACGTCTGTCCCCTCCGCAGTAACCTGCCGGCGCGGTGGGCTGACCCCGGGAGGAGGACCCAGCGCCCTGCCTTTTCTGCTCCGAACGCTGTAATGAACGGTGATTGCAGGGACAACAGTCTCTTGCAGCAGAGGTGATGCTTAAAAGACAACATGCCATGGCCTGAATCAATGGCAGCATGCCCAAGCAGCAGGCAATGAAATGGTTTATTTTCACTCAGCTAGTGTCCTGGCCACAGCTACACCTTATCTCTGTCGGTAAGTGCTAGGTATTCTCCATCGCATCTTTTTGTGCTGCTTTTAAACCTGATAAACTTGGAGGTATAAACCAGACAGTTGCTCTGGTTGCAAATGGAGCTGCACACATTTACACCTGCAGACCAAGCGTCCCTTTCCATACCACCTTGCTCTTCGGCAGCTGCTTCCCTTGCGGCAGCCCAGGAGCCCACAGGGTAAATCTGTTTCGCAAGCACGGGGGAAAGCACTTGCTTTGGGGTACAGCTGTACCCTCTCCTGTAGCTGTTTTGAAAATCTGACCCTTTGGGCCACTGAGGGACTTGCCCAGAGCCACGGAGTCACTCAGCAGCAGAACTGGGAACTGAAAGCTTCCCTTGGCCCCGCTGCCCCCGCAGCTCACCTGGCTGCAGAGGCGGCGGACGCTCAGCGGCGAGAGGTACGTCCAACAGTCCTGCCTTTGTCGGCTGAGACAAAGGGCTAAAGAAAGGTCTGGCTGCAAACCCACCTCCCGCTCGCTTCCCCCACTGCTGCCTTCCCCTGCCGCCTTTTCGAGGGAGCCTCCGTCTTTGTACCCACAAAAGAGGCATCTCAGGACAAGGTGACGCGTTTCATGGGGAGCAGCTGCTCCAGCAGCTCCTCCGAGAGCCAGACACAAACCGAATTCTTTAGCAAAAGCCTCTGCACCTCCCCGCACCCTGCAGAGCTCCTCCGGTGGCACCAAAACTGCCCAGGCTGTCTCTGGGAAAGCGCTGCCTCTGCCTTTATTCTCTTCCTCTGCCAGGACACCAGCTCGTTCAGCAACAGTGACTGCTAATTGCCAGGAGCTGATGAGGTCAGCTCTGCTATTGAGTCAGGAAACTCCCTTTCTTGTTGCCCTAGCAAGAATCCTTGGGAAATTCAATGTTTGTAAAACTATACAGCAACCAGATTTGGAAGTAGGAAGGATTCTGCACCCTGTGGTTCGTAATAGCAGTGAACGTGACTTTGACCTACAAACCAAACTTCTGAGGCACATGGGTAGCTCTGAACTGGCGTTTTCCCAAGGTCTTTCCTCTTTTTACTCCCATACATGCATGGCAAGAAAAAAAGGCAACCGCGTGCCCCACCTTCTGACACAGTCACGCTCCCTTCCCGGCCCTGTTGCTCTGCAGGTGGCAGCCGCAGGACGGTGCACGCCGCGAGCCCTGCAGGAGCATCGTTTGGTCCCGGCCTTATGCCCTCGGGCGCAGGCGTTGCGCGGGGGAGGTCTGCAGGGGAATATCCCGACGCGTACCCGTGGGTGCTGCGTTCACGCCAGGAACCCCGCGTGGGTCTCCGCACCTCAGCTCCGCACCAACCCAACCCCTGGACCCGGGGGTGCGCTCAGGAGACAGCCCCAACTTCATTGCGCATCACACATTCGAGGGGTACCTCTCTCAAGCTGGACTTAATGGCTCTTTGGGATATGGCCCCGTGGCTCTGCGATGGCACCCAAGACCTTCCCAAGGAGGTTGCACCCAATGCAGGGCAGCTCCAGTGCCAGGCTGCTCTCCCCAGCATCGGGGCACGAGGACACGTGCCTGTCCGAGAACCACCGGCCCCACACCACACCGCAGGGAGCCGAGGACAGCCCGGAGCCGCCGGCCGAGCGCGGCTGACCTCACCTTTGGCAGCGTGGCATCCTCTCCGCGGGAAGGGCACCGCGCCAGCCGGCACGGGCCTCGGGATGGCAGCCGCTGTGCCATTGCCCGCACCGTCCTCTCGTCCCCGCGCTGTTCTGGCCATCGCCAGCAAAACCTGGGTGCCGCAGGGACGCTCAGGGAAGTGGGTGCCCAGCGCTGCCCGGGGCGGGCTGCCCCCACTGCCTCCAAGCCCCAGCCCACTACAGGGGGGCTCATTTTTGAAGCCCCAAGCCCTCCTTTGCCGGCTGCTCCTGCTGCCGTCCCCAGCACCCTGTCCCCTCGTCCCTGCCGAGCCTCGCTGCGCGGTCGCATATTTGAAATGGTTGTGCACCGAGGGGCCGGGAGCGGAGGGAGGGAGCGGGGGTCAGGTATTTCTCCATCCCCAGCTCTGGAGAGCCGGTAACAAAGGCGCTATTGAACTGCAGCCTCTCTGGTCTGTGAAGCAGAAACCTCTTGTATCTACTTCACTGCCTTTGATCTAACTCCCCCAGTGGGATGTATATTACTCATGTCCTGCTGCTCCGGTACTGCTGCCAGAGTGGGACGGGGGGGAAAAGCCCCCGCTCGTCACCCTGGGTTTGGGAAACGTCCCGCTGGCACTGGGCAGGGGCACCC
>VZTL01023078.1:10083-41315 GCA_013400535.1 Scopus umbretta
AAAAAAAAAGAGATGCCAGGAAAAGGTTAGTCCACGCTGCTGCAGCCTCCACAGACCAAATGAGCAGACCCATGTGCTCTGTCATTACGTTGAAGCTAATGGCGAGATAGCAAATAAGCCTGTGGCTTTGCCAAAGCTGGGGCTCTCAGCTTGAGGGCCATGCCTTATGGACAGATGCTCTGGGCAACCTCCCAGAGATCTGCAGAGGCTGCGCCAATTATCCCATGGATCCTCTAACTCTACACATTTATCAAACCACATCGGAAGCTCAGCATAAAGCCAGGACACCAAAGCCCCCACAGCAGTCTTATTATTCACCCAGCAGTAATACAAGCCTTTTGAAGGCCATCTATGTAATTGTAATTCTCACTTGGATTACAGGGTCCTGAGGACCCAACTTTGTTTTGTAACTAGGCAGACTAATTTCCCCCTGCCTAACCATGAAATATCTATTTTAAAAAACAAAGAAGCAGAAGACTCTAAAACCTCCACAAGAAAGTTATTTAGCATAGCTCAACCGTTTTCTGTCAGTTTTATTCACCTTGTAAATAAACTGCATTTGTTCTTAGACGCTAAGATTCTGTAAGTGAATATGAAATAGCTTCCCAAAAAGTTGTTATGGTCTCTGGTTTTATAAGGAAGATATACTTTTGCATAAAGAAAAACTGATCACCGGTTTTAAAGTGAGACTTAACAGTGGAATAAACAATGGCATTTAGTGTACAGATAAATGATTTTTGACAACATGTTGACACTCATGCAGAAGTATAAAAGAATCCTAGATCTCCGTAATCACCAATATGTTATTGGTGTAGGATAACCGCACGATTGACTATGCACGCATCAGTGAGAACAGCTGCAGTACCAAAATACACACATGTAAGGTTACTTCCTCTTAACAGACATGACCGTCACATGGGTAAAAAAATGCTGGCCAGAAGCCATTGTCCTACCTCTGAAATGCCACTCTTGGATTTTATCTTCAATTTGAATATACTCTAGTCAAAACAGGAGGAGTTTCAAATTCATATTTTATGTACAGTGGTCAAGCAAATACTTCAAATGTCATGCCAACATTAAAGTGTGTCTAGATTTTCTGACTACTGTGGTAGTTGAACTTAGGACCTTTGCAGTGAGTCACCACAGTCACACCATTACTGAGATATTATATTTTGCAAGTACAAAGATGGGAAATTTTCCAGATTGTCTGCCAAGATTCACTGCACCTAGGATACAGAAAGTGTCATAAATAGAATTTGCCACAGCAAGCCTTGCAATAACTGCCAGAGAAACGCAACAGACCTCCTGCAGTCTGATTTAACATAAACAAGCCAAGACATGGAAAAAGTAAAAACACTGCCCTGCAGTCACTGCTTAATAGCTTTTCCAATTGAGCATGGAGAAGTCTGACGTGTTGAGAATGTCTGTCTATCCAGAGTATGACGGTGCCTTGTGCGCTGTGGCTTCTGCCACATCACAGGGAACCTTCCGTTCCTACTTGCAAGATAGCAAATTTATCTTCAGAAAGAGCTGAATTTAGAGTCTGCTGTGCGTGTATATGTGAATATTTGCTTTTACTGCTTCTCTGCCCTGAAATAGCAAAACAAACCCCATGCATGTTAAAACATATGGCTTGGGTGAGGAATCAGTAAATGCAAAGCTCTTTTATTTCCTCATTGAGTCTCACTTTATAACTGCTTGTGCAATCCAACTCACAGATCCTCCTGAGAACATTTTACAAAAATAAGTCTTCCTCATGAAAACACAAGAACCAAAAAGTTTTTTATAGCTTATCTAATTTTTATTCATAGAATTTTATTTAATTTTTAAGAATAAACAGAATAACCTACAAATAAAAAAAGTTTTCATTCTTAATATATGGTTTGAAAAACTCCTCCTCCTCCTGTAGGTCATGCTCTAAAGATGAAAATGTTAAAATACATTCAGGAGAAAAAAATTAATAAACAACTACTGTAATTGTTATTACTGTATTGTAATAAACATTACCAATGCATTACTTGCAATGACAGTAACATGATTACAGACTGAATATAACTCTACTCGGAATTTCTACGTTATAAGCTTCAGAGTACTGAAGAATTTCATAGAACAAAGGAATAAAGAAATTACATTTTTAACAACTGCATTAAAAAGGTAACACTACTTTTAAAACAAAACATTGGTCAGTTAGTTGGAAAGGGCAAACTTATTTCTTTTCCCTTTCGCCTTGCTACAAAGAAAAACCATACTGGGAAAGGCCATGGTGCATTATGGAGAAATTAGGGAAATAGGCTGCAGTGAATTTAGTGCTACTGTTCTATGGCAAAGTGCAAAATCCTGCAGTTACAAAAAAGTGTACAGACAATGGTTTAACAATGAAGAAGTGAAATTGTAAATGACTCCATCACGAGAGCTCCAGGTGCAAAGCTGGCATGAACAGGACTATCATATGTGCTATTCTTCCATGTACTTTGAACACAGCAAACTCTCCTCTTCAAAAACAATTCAGCTTCAAATGGATAAAAAGGCTAAAAATTATTCTGATACAGCTTAAAAGCTGTAGGATATCCTGAGTACAGGTTTAAAAACAAATAGATTAAATAAAATAAACTTTTTATATAAGACTGGGAAAATGGCACTGGATTTGAAGTCTTATATATAATGAGAGAGAGCTAACTGAGGAGAAAGACGAAGGTTTTATTTCAGTTTAGAGCTGTGGTCCCATGAAACCAACAAGAAGAAAATGTAAATAATTTCAGAGGTGTTTCTTTTCATTATTTAGGAAATGATAAATTCATTTTAGAATTAATTTGATAAAATCCAGTGATTTACTAAAGTGGTGCTTACCGTTTTACAATACATTCCTTCGAATGCCAAGAACCCTGATACCATTTGGGAGTTTGTCACCTGGAAAATCTCAAAAAGATTTCATTCCTTTCATACTCAGCTAGGAAAACAATGTTAAATAATGTTAAATAATAATCTCATGGGATTTTTTTCTTTATTATCTTGCAATGATACCAATGTAGATGCTTGTGATATGAAAAGAGAAAGTGCATCAACCCCATGGTGTCATGTGAGCTATTTATCACACTACTACAGGTACTTCACATATACCCAAAGGCACTGTGTCTTACAGTGTCTTACAAAGACATGGGTCTTACACGGATACAGGGGAACTTTGGGACTATGAAAAAAATGTGTCATAAAAATGTGGTCCATAAGGCCGAACTGGTAATTTTTTGTTGATACACTACCGGGTAACAGTTCATCTGTCAGCATCTCCAGAACCATTTCTATTCTTTTCTAATTTGTGTGGCTTTTCTACTGTTTTTTGCTGGATTTTAATGGTTTGATATGTCTTATTTTATGTTTCACTTTGTAAGAGTTCTTTCTGTAATATCATCACCATGGAAGAGACACAACTGAAGAACTATAGCAAGGTCTGTCGTCATCCAAGCACCTGCAAGTCAACAACCAAAAAATTTTTTGTCTGAATCTCCTTATTCTTAGCTTGCTCTTTAATTGAAGTAAAAAAGAATGCAATTATTCTGCATGTAACATGAGTTCACTTTTGGTAGGAATTTAGCATTTAAACATGGTATATTCTTTCCTGATTTTTTTGTGGAAAAAGAGCCAAATTGCCATCAATGGTACTCTGTGATAAAGTTGTGCTGGTCCTTAAAAAAACTATGGACTTTTGATGCCTTCGGACACTGATTTATGCAGCTCCACATCACTTTCCTACAGTTCTTTCTTACTATATGGCTATGCTAGAGGATGTACAGATATGCTAGAGAGTGCTCGTAATTAAATATATATGTGCTGCCACCAATTCACTTCTAATACAATTTTAGCAGCCCAAAACATATTGGGTATTATTCATTTGCTCCTTATTTTTCTTCCTAGGGTAAGAGGTTATCTACATTAAAACTATTACTTTCATGTCTTTCTAGGCTAAAAATGTTAAAACTGTTTCTTAACAACTAGAAGCAACTCCGGGGTAGTGCACCATATTGCACATTGTATTGCAAGCTGAGCCTCTCAAGCAATCAGCAGCACCGGCCTCCTGCACTATGTGCTTATTTCCCCTATAACAATAGGCACAATTAAGTCAAAGCAAACCTGATTAACTCCACTCCAGGCTAACCCCTGCATGCTCACTGGTTCCCTTGATTAACTGTACAGGACTGACGGACAGGAAGGTGTCAGGAAAACCCCAAAGAATTAGCAAGCCTGCAAGGAGACTCTGCAGGAGGGAGAAGGTGCAAGAAAGAGCGAGCAGAAGGTGGCAGTTTATAACACTTATTAAAGGAGTTAACAAAATAAAAGGATGTAATTTAAATCACTAAATGACAGAATCCTATTGTGACGAGGCAGTGCAGCATCTGAAAGTGGATACTCCCCGTAAAGATCACACATGTACCTGCACAATAGCACTAGATGAGGATGGAATCATAAATCTCGGTGACATCGGACTGCATGGGTTTAGCTTCCTTGCAATAACTGGAATAGGTTTTGTATTGATAGTTATAATCTTAAGCAATATAAAGTATTTATTAGTGCCCACCTGCTGGTAATACTTTAGTGCCCCTTATACAAAAGCCAACAATAACATCAATCAGCAACTCATTAAAATAAAACTCAAAACCATGCCAGTGAAATGCTAAACCATATTTGAAATATGTTCTGTTAGCTTTCCAATATTCCTATATTCAGTTATAGCACCAAGGTATGAGCCAATATACAGAAGCTCAGATGTTGTTGTAATTTTAGCATAGGGCAATGTTAATTACAGCATGTCAAGCTATTTAAAAATTAAATTAATAAAAGGAAATTTAATTTCATTTTTGTCGCATACCGTTAGAACTCCTACTTCTGTTCATCACAGTTGACTGCTGTAACGTTTTGGACTTTTATAGCATTGTGCTCTGTGTGGAAGGAGTGCCCTCCCCCACTTTAGTGGCAGTAGACTGCTGAGAGATTGTTCAAAGATAAAAATATGTACCACCAAGTCCCTAAAATGTCATGATAAACGAACTCAAATGTCACTATTAAATATTTCGTTTCATCAGTTTCACAGCACAGATCTCCCATTGCAATGCCAGACCTGACTCAATTTTGCTAATACTTCTATGGGAATACTGAATTTCTTTTTGAAGGTTGAATCTGAGACAACGGCAATGCGTGTGGCATAAAACTGAGATAGCCACCTGTAAAGTGACTTAAAAGGTACCCCCTGGAGAAAAACTCTTCTGCGTGACCCTCTTCCAGAGGCCAAAAAAAAAGAGGCTGAGTTCATCACAAGCAGACCCTTGAAACAATTCTCTCCAGGCTTCTTTAAATGTGAAAAGCATCATTTTGCTTTCAACTGATTGTTAACAGTCTCTGAGAAAGATAAAAAAGTAACATGGCATAAGAGAGAACTGCTTATGATGGAAACAGAAGACTAAATGAGAAATTCAAGGGTACCAGATTTCTTTCCTCTTTTCCACTGTTATTCAATGCTGTGTTCCCAGACAGCAAGGAAAAAAACCAGAAAGAATTCCTTTAATGTAGTACCAGAATCAATACAACCTGAAATTGTTTTTTTGTTTATTATGGGTAGTTTCTATAACATTTCATGCCTCTCCCTCCTGTCTAACTATTTCCTATTCAAATAATCAGGTGATGCTTAGGAACTTTTAACAAAGGGCTGATAGGAAGGGAAGACTAACGAACAATGCGTGTTTATAATGAGAGCTGAACTGCTACCTGCAGAGAATAATACAGGATGATCTCTCTTTGGAGAGGGGGGAAAAAAAATCAACAACATAAACGGAACACTGTCAAATTTATAAGCAGCAATTTAGACAGCAAATATGTTGCTTGGGTTTCAGCAGTCTTAAACAGTGTGAGCGGCTTAACCTTATCTCCCAGTGCCACTGCCTTCCTGGAGTAATTGATGCTCGGAGTCCCCCAATTTCACATAAACCAGGCCACTGTGTTATTGTATACAGCAATCTAACTGCGAGCAGAGACAGGAAACGGCGCTGAACCCAGATCAATAGACATGTCAACAGTAAGCTGCTTAATCTAATTCTGCCTATCTCATCTTGGAGCACAGAGTTTGCAATTTTGCTGCTTGGTCCCTCTGGCAGGAAATGGTTTGGAAAGTCTAGTCTTAAGAAGTTTAAGCGATATGCTTATCCTTCAGGCTCTTGAATGTTTATTCAGCAGAATAGCTGCTTTAAATGTTTTATAAATGGCAGCAATGTAAACAAGGCACTCCTGAATTCCTTCCCACATGAAAGCTATAACGGTGATTTCCTCACAGTGGACAGAGAGCTTAACATGACAGCCAATTACGCTTAAAGGTAAATTGCATTTGTACAGATGTACCAAATTAAAATAAACTTTGAAGATCAGAATAATTTTCCCAATATCTCCTTCCCGACTCTGATGATATTCCCACATGGAAACACTTCTTTTTTGGCAATTACCTTGCTCCCTCCCCTTTTTTTACCCCTCTTTTTTTACGCACGTGAAAATTACATGTTTCTTTGCAAGTAACTTCAGTATCTAGGCTGGTATAATGCAATCTCTGACAATAAATTAAGATCAGGTAACAAGAAACCCTGACATAGGCTCTCCTTCAGAAAGCAAGAGGGAAGAAATTGAACTGATGACATTTTTCTCCTCATCTTCTGGCAGCACACCTATGTTCCCCTTTGAAGGAAAAAAAAAAAACCAAAACAGAAATGCAGAGCTTTGCCCCAAATATCGCAGCCAGCCATGGGGAAGCCTCAACGAAGTGCCTGGGCAGACGGCATCACCTCCTGTCACAGCCGTAACATGAGCCGGGCTCCACACCATCCGGCACGTCCCCTCCAGCCATGCGCCTGTCACAGTGTTATCAATGATTTCACAGCAAAAATAGAGACATACGTCTATATGTAATTTGCAGTTCATTGATGCCTGTTCCATGTCCCAAAATGCTCGGAGTTTTCAGTTGCATCTGAACTACAACAAAGTCATGGTGCATCCACGGGGGTTTTATGGTGCCACGCAATCCAAGGGGCAGCGGCCATTGCCAGCGGAGGGGAAATTTAAGCTCCCGGTTAACTTTGGAATCACGGTTGATGGTTTCCATCCATGACAGAACTTTAAACTACTTTGACAGTCTATTTGTCACTGGAAAACAAGTGCAAACTTGTTTAGAGAGGAAAGATGGTCTTTTGCTCAAGGTGCCGGAGTGGGAATTAGGCAACGCAGGTTTTTTCCTCAGCTCTGCCGCAAAGTGCCGGTGCACTTCTGCCAGCCAGTTTTTAAGTGCTTCACTCCCCATCCATAAAATAAAACTTCCCTAACTTCACTGGAGTGCTGAGATGCTCGACGCATTAGTGTTCATGAGGTGTTCAGACACTACAGTGCTGAGCATTACAGAAAAGTCAATAAATGAACTCCATAAATAAAATGTTACAAAAGCCCACTTCAAACCTTCAGCTTGAAATCATGGGACTGTTCCCATGAGTTAGTACCTTGGAAATAAATTTAGCAAAGATTCCAGGAACAATACAGCTGAGGCTAAGATTAAGAAATAGTAAAGATGCAATTATAATTTAGATACTTGTGCATTACTTAAGAAGCAAGTTGCTTACTATTGGAAGTCTTACAACACACTGCATACCTCAGATGAGGAAATTTTGCAAAAAAGTATCCGCAAATGTTCCCTGGAGCAAAATATAAAAAATTTCAACTTGATATCTATGGGCTTATTTGTTCATTTACTGTGAACAAAACTCTCTTGGACAGAGACTCAAATGGAAAGAGTATGCAGAGCTGTCCTAAGATCTCTTCAAACTTCCCTTCTTTCTGTTTATAAAAGTTTTACTCTTTTGCTCTAAAAGCAGAAACTATAGAACATTATTCCAAAGATCAACAGCATACCATGAATAATCAAAGGCAGAGCTGAAGAGATTCTTTTGTCAACAATTCATGGACTCAACTACAGCCATTTCTAATAAGGAACAATTTAGTAAAAATAATAAAAATCAGAGGAGACAGACTATCCATGAATACAAAAAGCACTAATTTAGTTCAATTAGTTCACTTCAAATAGAAACTTATGGCATGCCAGTCTATTTTGGTTTCAGACTTGTCCCACCCCCTGTCCACATTTTCAAAGACATAGTATACTCCAAATGCTAATTAACTACCATTCCTTTTAAACTCATGTATATCCCTCCAAATCTGACAGTGTGGGGGTTTACATGGATGTAAGACTAAGAAATTACATTCTCATTAAAATGCAAACAAATCAGAAAGACCTCACTTTAATCCCTCATAAAGCACTATTAGAACAAGCATACATCCTCATCTCAGCAAAGTATTCATACCAAAGGGCAGCTAAGAACATGAACACACTTCTAAACCTGGTGACCCGCTCACAGAGATCTTCATCAGAGGAAGTTTCAGTGCTTGTAATTTCAACTTCGTTTTAATGCAACCTGCCCATTCTCTGGATTAAACTGTGAATTTTCTGCCCTCACTTTTCATTCAACTTCTTCTCAGAGAAACAATTCTGGTATACTGGTAAACAGTAATTAGCCAATCAACAATGCCACAAGCTGGAAATAATCAATTTTACCAGCTCATATATTTAAAAAAAATAAAAATCTGATTCTTTACAATCATCAGGTTGGGCAACAGTGAAAATGATATAATCATCATGCACGTACTCCTTACTATTTTCCACCGTTACATGACGCTTATCAATGTAAATGAAGAAGTAATCTCTTTGGAGGAGGGGCCTGTTTTCAAAGGCATTTGTTTTATACCTGCAAGCAAAGTCATTGATCATTTCTGCAATGCAAATAAATGATTACTCCTTGTGATCTGTAAAACAAAATTATACGGGGGCTCAAAATCCTTCCAACTTTAACATAAAATTGCAAACCAAAAGCAAATACAGAAACTTGATGTCAAATGGTAACAGGTCTACTTAAAAAAAGAGAGCACATCTTGCAGTTTTGAGTGGAGTAATTAATGCTCTAAGGTTTTAAAATTTGGCTGTATAAAGAAGAGTTGCACAGAAGATATACAAATGGGTATTTAAGGTTTCTTGTATAAAAGTTATGGAGAACCTTAAAATTGACAAGATATTATTATTAAGCCATATTTGGCACATGCATACAAAAATACTCCATAATCCATGATATAGCCCTGGTATCTGAATATTTAAGTGTTAGACCATTTTTATGAGACTAGATCATTGCAAAGTTTGGGTTCTCTACCTTGAATCTCAGGTATTTGATTCCTCTACTTAGGAAACCTTCGGTTTCAACAGTGTTGTACAAACTGCCTAATACCATGAAGACAGAGAGTTACAAAGATGGTTTCAAAGCATTGTGCCAAAAATTGAAATACATGTAACTCATTTGCGGCAAAATTTAAAATGTATATGTTCAAAATATGGAAGCACAACTTTTCAGCTGAGGAGCTATGTATACAAACGCCACATGAATTTTTATGATGTCCTGATCCTTCCTAACAAAAAACAAAACTAGACTCTTTTTTTAAAACTCCCACACCACCATCTTGAAAATGTTACTTTTTGCGTTATCCTGGCTCACACGAGACCAGATACAGATTCAGACCCTGCAAGCCAGCAGGCTAGAAACCTGAACATAGGTGCTTCTGAATTTTTTTAAAGTGTGTGAGGCTTTGAGTTGGTACCTAATTCCCACTGAGATCAATAACATTTAGATGCCTAACCTGCTTAAGCACTTCTGAAAAACCCATTGCATGCTTAAAATGTTGCTTTGGCTAGCCTGAAATACTAATAACACTTCTATATTTTCACAGCTACAATTGCCATTACTTCACGACTTTACTGACCTGGGAGAAACTGCAGGCAGTCCTTCCAAAAGGACTAAGTCAAATTGATGGGTAGTTGTCTTTTTGACCCTTTTGTTTAACAACTGCATCGGTTGCTTTCTATCTGGAGTTAGATAAATGAGTAACAAATTAAAAGAAACGTTTTTATGATTCACTGCAGTAGCTTGCTTTTTGTGCTTTTCTCTTTTCTGATACAAGGTTAAAAGTGACTAGTAAACCTTTTAAGGTTATTGAAACTAAATTATTAACACTGTGTTTCACCTTCCTTTTGTCCTCTTCATGGCATTCTCCCTGATTGCTTACTGCTACTCCACTCCTACAAGTTGTAAATCAAATGAAAATCTTTAAAGTGCAAAACCGTCTGATTAAAATTTTCATCCACAAGGGAACCACAGATATGACAAGAAGCCACATTATGCAGTTTTTACATTTAAAACATCTGACAGTCTTTTTTTTTCATGTGTGCGAAAATTGAGCACTTTCATCTTTGGAAGCAACAAAAAGGATGATTCTCACTCATAAAACCCATTTGCAACCTTCAAAACATCTTTGATATTCTCCTTCATTGCATAACTGCATTTGGTGCATTATATGCAGGCATAAAGTGTTGTGACACACAGCTCGTCTGGACAAATTTGAATTTCTCCCAGCTCAAACCTGTAGAGTTCACGGGTTTGCTAAGATTATCCATCAAACAGCATCAGATCATTCACCAGAGAGCCCACACTATCTGGGCGGCTGGAAACATAAAGGAAAGACATGTGGTAAACCATGATTGAGGGGTCTAACAAAAACCTATAGTGAACACTTCCGAGGGAAAAGATATACCTTTAAGGAATGAACTCTGTCTAGAAGGAAGCCAAATACAAATTTACATTTTGGTGAATTTTTTAATGCAAAGTCTATCTGAGATAAGATATGGGTTTATTTGACAGCATATTTCTGAAAAGTTGGCAAACAACAACTTTCTTAATGCTGCTTTTCAGCAGCAGAATATAGGATGATCCATCACCAAGTTTTCAAGATCGGAGTTCCTGATACTCCAAAACAGAATAAACCAAGCAAACTGCTGCATTTCAGTTTTCATTGGATTTCGTAGCTGCTGCACATTTACGGTCTGCTAGGTTGGCACAAAGTTACTGCACATATGCCACAGCGGTAAGAGGTTTGTTTCTCCAGCGGTGGAATTCCCGGATTGGAGTTGAAACATCAGCCAGAGTCATGAACAGGCCCTGAAGAAAGCCTATGGCGCTAATACGACACTATTTAACATCTGATAACATACCAATGTCTGGTAAAACATTCATTATGGAGATATGAAGTTACAGAGAAGCACTGAGCTCTCATTAATTAGCAGCACTGTCTGCTGGGCCAGGTCCTAATTTATGCCATTGAGGTATTATTTGAATACAACAGTATCGTTCATACAACCTGCATGCATGGCAAGCTTCAGGAAAGCATCTCAAGAGCTCATGGAGAAAGACTGAACTGACTACCTGAGATACCATATTTGGGTCAATAATGCCAATCAAGAGAATGTCTCAAAGATTTTTTTTTTTTTCTTTATTTAGGACTTAAGGTACCAGTTGCATGTTCCATACAGAAGAAAAGCGTCATCTCAGGAGGAGTGGAAAGCAGTGACAGCACTTTGCATGGGATGGCACGAGACTGTGATGGACAGAGGGGACTAACCTGGGAGCAGTGGCTGAAAGCAACGACTGGGACGATCAAAGCTCTGAGCAAGGAGAGAGCAACCTGTCAGCATCTGTGCCAAGCTTGATCTAGCACTCTCACTTTTCCCTGTAGCATTAAAATCTGTATTGCCATTTCCTACTGGAGAGCAATGTGACAAGATTTTCACACAGAAACCTGAGCAAACTGCATACAGAATGAAGGAGCTCCTATGGCTTGTATTTATTGAACAATTTGTTTTCTGAGAGCTGAGTTTATCTTCCTTTCACCCCACCTTTTTCTTCCTGCCTTTGTTTTGGTGTGCAGACACTTAGACTCTCACAATCAATCACAGAAAAGTAGCTCCTATAAACCTGCTTAGAGGAAAACATTTTCCTCCTCAGCCCTCCAACCCATTCCCTAGAAAGCAGCTGTTTCTCTAAATAAACAAGGCAGCAGCATCTGAAAAAGTATGACATTACATTTCAGCTCTGCCTCCCTGTTGCTTTGTAGAATTGGGACTTATGTAATAAAAGATATAGTTTAAATTATTTGGAGATCTGTTTATACAATATGCATTAAAAGAGTCACTGGACAGAATAAAGAAAGGCAAAAGCATAAACAGCCAGGAATCCTCAGCAAGATGCCATACCCTTCAGGGAAAGATTCATAATCTTTTCCTCTGGCCCAGGGAATTTGCTCTACAGTGGCACAGTTGTGACAAAGGGAGAAATGCAGCACAAAAAGGTGAGAAGCGAATTCCCGCCTTTCATTTGCTAAAAGTTGCCATACCCATTCTGGTATTAGATGATGAGTTTGGCTCCTTTTTGTTTCAGCAGCCACTGTGACACATTGCGCGAGGCCTCCAGCTGAGTCAGTACACGCTCGCTGTGCTCCGCGCACACAGATGGGAGTAGGCAGAGAAATGTCAAGCTACTTGGATTAGCTCAGTTTTGGTCACGCACAGAAGTGGAGCTCAGGGCACCCAAGGAATCCTAAATTAAAAACCATGAAGCATCCTCCCCAGTTTAGGCACCTCATTTTTTAGGCACTAGTTATTAAGTAGCTTCCAAGTTGGTAGGTCTTGTTGTGGGTTTAAGTGCTTTCATAGCTATACATCCCAGCAGTAAAGGTACGGTGCTCTAGCAATGAGATAAAGCCATCACTTAAAAAATGTGATACAACATTTTAAGTTTTTAAATCACTTAGAACACGTGCATGCAGCTAACTTTATACTGTTATTGTTACCAATTGCCTTGAGGGAAAAGCAATCTTCCCCTTCCACTCATTCTGTGTATGAAACCTTTTTTGTCTGACATATTTCAGTAATTGGGCATGTTTATTCCTCAGCTAGTTCTAACACAACCAGCAGAGGCTGCATTTTGAATCTATGGGAGCAAGCTGGCAAGTGGCATGAAAAAAATTAACATTTCCAACAGTACACAACACATGGATGAATGTTACTCAGCCTGACGGGATGCACAATTTTTAAATCTCATACAAATGTCTGCATATTATTCCACCACTTCTCCCTGTGGTTTCGGTTGAAGGCTATTTCCAGTTCAAACTATTTTCCATCAGCATTTTCTCCTAACTTCTCTACCTGCTGTAACATCCATTACTGGCTTTCACTCTCTTCAGTAAGTGACTTGTTTCACTGCCTTCCTTTCCATTTTCTTTGTACTAATTCTGTCCTCTCCTGGTCTTCTCTCTGACTCAAGGCAAGAAACAGGTCCTGTTCTTCCTCTGTACACAATTTTAAGGAATATTCTGAAGTAGGAATGGGTGAAAATCTGCCAATTTCACCTTTCAAGCAGAGATAAAGCAATAGTCTTTTTGTATTATACTTCTGCACATCAATGATAAACCACAGATCAACTGCAAAAAGTAGGCCTTCTCAGCCAGGTATTAAAAAAAAAAAATCTACCCTCAGTTCTTCTGCAAATTCCCAATTGATGATGAGAGTCACTTTATAGATTAAAGGTGCCACCATGTTTAGAGTGCTCAAACATAAAAATGGCAGAAAGGACGGTACTGCCATGGCATCAGCATATTTTTTTCTTTTTACCACTCCTAGCCCAGACCTTCAGGATCCTCCTTGCTCCTCACCCAGCTTTCACAGGGAGAGGATACATAGGAAACACTTAAACATGAATAAAAAATCACTTCTTAAGAGAGCTGTTACCATATTGCTAAACAGCAGCTCATTGTTCCCTTGTCTTGGATAGTTTTAGCTTTAGGTCTTTATTTTACTCAAAGATCCCTTGCTTACCAATGCCCTGACCTTGGCATCTGCGCTGCTCCTCTTAAAGCTAATGTGATCTGCTCACACAAAGCAGACTATTGCCAAGGAGCATAAGCAGCCCTAGTGATGTCACTGAACTCATTAAAGATATAGTTGACTTCTTGGCCCTAGAAAACCTAATTATTAAATGTAACCTTAGCTGAAAACAGTAGCGCTTGTTGATAAGCAAAGCAAAACAATAGGTGTTTTGTTCAAACATAAAAATAGTACTTGACCAATAAATAGAAGCTCCTACTTTATAACTGTGGCAAACTGTAGTTAACCATGGAATTCCCGAGATATCTGATATAAAAAAAGGACAGAGTATTTTCAAATGCAATCACATGATACTTTGAAAATCTAATTCCTAATGGAATTCACAGCATTAATGCCAGGTCTAGAAAACTTAGTAGTTCATTTTAGTAAACAGCAAAAGCTGCACATTCTTACTCTGAGGACCTATTAGGAAACTAACCCTAATGTAAAACTGCTATAATCTATCTTCTGAGAATTATTTTAAAACATACCTTTTATAGCAAATGTAAAACATAATAACTGTGTTGTAAATGTGACTGCTGTATTTATTTGTTGCTATAGCTATGGAATGCAAATTTAGAAAGGAAAAATACACTTCAAATACTACCACTGACAATAACAGCCTTATGCTTCTACACACTATTAAACATGCCACTTCCCACTGGTGATATATAAATCACAGCACCGTTGAATCCGTGTCTTTCTTTCAAGAAGCATTTGCTTCTTGAAATTTCATAGATTTGTCCTAAGATTTAATGTATTTATTTTATCTATGATTGTGTATAAAAAAGCCAACAACTACAGGATGATTTCTGGGTCACTGCAGTCCATCAATAAAATTTACACAAACACCTAAATCAGAGAAACCAAGTATGCTTGAAATGGAAGCGGCTAAAGGAACAGTTAAAAAATAGAGATTTTAAGTGAATGTTCTCCAGGGTCAAGACTCTGTCTTCAGACTGCCTGGAATATGCCCAGAGTATTTATGGATATTTTTTCCTCCCTCTCTGTCTCTATAAAGTAAGTTGAAAACAATGCTCCCCATATAATAAAAGGCTAAACTGAACAGAATGTACAGGTCTAACTACTGAGGCCCCAAATAACTTTACTGGGCTTGGTGCAGCTTTGCAGGTATTTACGCTGACTTATAAGATAAGCTAGATATGGTCACCTTCAGCAAAAAATCAGGTGGTTCACCTGCACTTTAGTATGGAAAAATTTTCCTAGGATGAGAACGAATATTCCATTATTTGAGGCATTTAATGTCAGGTTGGTTAAAGTTACCCTGGTGATGATGCTATGGAGAACAAAGCTGCAGAGACAACATTCATCTGTCACAGAAACGAATACAAGCCTCTCATGTTATTTTTATACAGGTATTGCAGCCTAGTTTTGTATAACAATTTTCTCTCCTCCTTGCAGCATGCTTCAGGATTTCATGGGAAATTTTTGCATGAGATCTGATCAACCTCTATCTAGAAGCAACCAGTTAAAGCATCACTCTAGGTTTGAAGACTACCTGCTGAAGGCATTGACGAACCAGTGTGAAAATACTAGTTCTCAGACCAAAGTTAGTCAAAAAGAAAAGAATATGCATATACATTATATGTAACAATTTTATCACACAGGAAAATAACACTAAAATATATGTGAATAGTTTAAAAAAAACCAGAAGTTAAAACACATAGTACACCAGGGGAAAGTAGTCTTAAGGGAAGTGAAATCATACAGGAAAAAGCCTTTTTTTTTGTTTTGTTTTTGTTTGTGAGAGGATTGGGTATAACTGGCAGATGCCAAGGTCAAATCATCTAACCTTTAGAACTAATACACCTATTATAGCACTCTGCACATTTGTCACCAAAAATGCACGTGATTTTCAACTCTTAACCACAGATTACAGACTGGCTTCCTGTGATTTTTTTAAACAGATGGTCAGAAGCAAGGTTGAAAGAAAGCATTTTTTGTGATCCATTGTTCATATGAGAATGTTATCTTTGTTTTGTTTAAGTGTCACAGCTTGCTGCAGTAATGAGCTGAACAGAATGTTTTAAAGGGTTAAGCTTTTAAAATGAGCAGATTCAGGAAGGGGCACAATAACATCTTAATGTGTAACAAGCCAGTAAACATTGCACATACCTGAAGGCCTTACTGTTTAAAGGTACTTTTTAAAAAAAAGGTATAAATCTCAAAGTACTAATTTTAGTGTCAGATTTGGTATCATTGCTGTATAATTATCTAATGCCTAATACATCCTTGTAAGGAACAAAATGCATCACATAATCGTACCCCGTAATTACAAAAAAAGTATAATTCCTATTTATATGCACACATACTTCAGTGCAAAATACACTATTATAATATTCTGTTAAGTGAACTTTGCTAAAAATTGTAACTATCTGATACTTCTCCATCTCTCTCATTCTGGCTCTACTCTTGCTTCTGCTTGTCTCATCCATTGGCAGCATCTGTACTGTAACTATAGGCAGCAAGGGGTCAAGATTAGTTATTCGCTATAGTTACACCCAGCACAGTGGGGCCTGTCCTA
This sequence comes from Scopus umbretta, assembly GCA_013400535.1. Lineage (NCBI taxonomy): Eukaryota > Metazoa > Chordata > Aves > Pelecaniformes > Scopidae > Scopus > Scopus umbretta. Next base: position 26,499 of record VZTL01023078.1, read on the forward strand.
CATGGTGCTTCTCCAATATGCATGTTAAATCAAAGATCAAACAGCAGTAATATCTAGGCAAAGGCATTAAGAAAAAAGGCTAATTCAGCTCTCACTGCGTGTTCCCTGAACACAGGGAAGTTCAAGTAGCAGGATGTGGGGACCCAATGTGGTACATGTACTGCTCTATTTCTCTGCACCTCTCCAAAAGCTCTTCGTATTTTTTGACAAACGTTGTTTGGAGTGAGGGGCCTTCTGACTCCCAGTTGTAGCTGATACATTATGTCTCACCTTCACAATACATTGGCATCGCATTCATGGCTTTGTTTCAGCATCCCATATACCATTCTGTTCATTACCATACAAGAAATGTATTTTATGTTTGCTCTTGCCAATGACACTGCAAGGAAGAGTGCAAATTACTTGGAATAGAAATACAATTTTATAAGAAATAATTACAATTTTTGAAAAAATTGTTCCTTTCTAAAGTGGATCATAACCTCCTAACTACAAAACTAAAGGATAACATGAAAGAGACCGTTACTTAAACACTCTCTATAGTCAGCGGTTTTTTTCTGTTAATGCAAGGAATGTGCTTAATTGTTTCAACCACTAGAGATGAAAAAGAAATCTGTCTAATCCTGTAAAATAAACTATTGTAAGTATCAAGACTCTGGCCACTGAATTCTTGCCAGGTAACTTAATCCCATTGCTTTCAAATTAAAAATGAAATTTGAGCTACTGCTGCTGTGCTCTAAACACATTGCTTCAAACAGAAGAGTAAAGGACATTGAACAATTACAATAAAAGAAGAAAAACATGTCAACTACATCCACTTAGTATTGTTTTTCTGCACCTACACTATGGACCCTGACAACCCTGAGCAGAAGCCTGCTGAAGAACTAAAAGATGCTTCTCTGCCTGAGCAACTGAGGTTCAGGAGCCCCAAAGCGCCTCATTCTACCTTCTCCCATTGGGGTCGCTGATATTGCTTGGGCTGCTTTCTTGGTCTGGAGTATCAAGCAACCTCTTTATCCTTCTCACAGCTTTTTTCTAGTCATTCTGTCAAAGCTGATCCTCATATTTTCATTTTACTGCTGTCACACTGTATCAGGTATTTGTACTATCAGAACAAGATTTGTGATTAGTTACTACAGTATTTCTTCTCATGCCATGTTCATTTTCTCTTTTCAGGTTATCCACTTTCACAAATGCTAAAAACACCTGACGTTGCTTCCTAGGATAAACGCATGTCCATGTCTATTAATCTTGGTCTAGCAATATTTGCATACTGTATAGTCAACATTTTCTAATGCTGAGACCTCCTCTTAGGCATCAAAATCAAAATGGGTTAATGCAGTGCAGAAAACCCCAAATATATATTTCAAAATCATGGATATTACGTCATTGAAAGTAAGCCTTACTGGATTACAGAAAATGGATGGCAGACCAAATTTAAGTATCTAAATTGGAAAATGTTGCCCTAAGTATGGACTCCTTAAATTTAAATGCTGAAGCAAGCCTTATAGCATGGCTATTTTGTCAATTACAGTAATGACAAGGAATGAAAATCCTATCAAAAACCTATAAAACTCTTAATATAAGAGAAATGTACAGGATTTGAAACAGTATTACCCTGTATTTTACTTAATGGCAAGCTATTAACATAACTAAATAAATACAAATATCATGGAAATAGGACAGAAAGAAGCCAGGTCTGACTCCTGACTTTGAAGCTCTTTATATCATTCTAGGTTAAAATGGGAAAGGCACAGCATGACACGAATTCACACTAGGCTGCTGGTTCACAAAAAAGGGTGAGCCAATCCAAGTGTTCAGCATTACTTGGTCTTCTTCCCTCTCCCACCTCCATGCTCATAACCTAACACCACGTTCACCTAACTCCAGCTCTGGTAATCACCAGGCTCTTCATGAGACTAGTGACACCACTAGTTCAGCAGAAAATTAACTTGAGTAGAAAGTTTTCTTTGCAGTCAGTGAGCAGACCTGGCTCAACAAATGGCCCTGTGATTCCTGAGCTGACACTAGGAGAAGGTCAGACCATCAGAAATGGAGGCAGCTGGCAGGGCAACAAAACGCTCCTCTTTTTTGGTGGCTGTGAAACACCACACCAGCTCAGTTGTTTATGGAAGCAGAGCATTAGGGCTCTAAAAATGGGAACTGGTTCTATACAGAGATACTGACATCAGTGGTGATGTCCTCAGGTTCACTTTCTCAACAACACTGATATCTCTGTATACAATATCCTTCAGCAAGCTGGAAAAACTGCAAAACCAAGGGAACCTGCAGTCAAGAAACTTCACAGCATAATGAGCTTTTTCAGTATAGTTTCTGAAATTTTGAATTAACAATTTGTTGTTGAAGGTTTGTTTTGAGAAGGGGAAGCCACCAGATGAATGGAATGGCAAGGACAAAACCACTCAGAAGTGTAGCAACTAACTACACACTTCTAAAACAGTACAGAATTCCCCTTTCCTTCTGTCGGGAAGATTTTACACTAGTGTCCTGGTTTCAGCTGGGATACAGTTAAGTTTCTTCCTAGTAGCTGCTATAGTGCTGTGGTTTGGATTTAGCATGAGAACAATGCTGATAACACACTGATGTTTTAGTTGTTGCTCAGTAGTGTTTACGCTAGCCAAGGACTTTTCAGCTTCCCATGCTCTGCCAGGGGCACAAGAAGCTGGGAGGAGGCACAGCCAGGACAGCTGACCCCAACTGCCCCAAGGGCTATTCCATACCATATGGTGTCATGCTCGGTATGGAAACTGGGGGATAGTTGGCCGGGGGGCAGCAATCGCTGCTCGGGGACTGGCTGGGCATCAGTCAGCGGGTGGTGAGCAATTGCATTGTGCATCACTTGTTTTGTATATTCTTTTATCATTATTATTATTATTATTTTCCCCTTCTCTGCTGTCCTATTAAACTGCCTTTATCTCAACCCATGGGTTTTACTTTATTTTCTGATTTGCAGCCCCATTCCACTGCGGGAGCGGGGAGGAGGGTGAGCGAGCAGCTGTGTGGTGCTTGGTTGCCGACTGGGGTTGAACCACAACAGCTAGCAAACTGGCAATCACTCAGCTAAAGGCAAATGCATTCATGTGCACATTTTACAAAATTTGGTATACTAAAAGCTACACATATGGATGCAAAACAAATAACTAAAATTAAATTTAAAGAAAAAAGGACCCTCAGGCCATAAAGAAGTCTTGAGAGAGATAGTGACACTGTAATAACAACAACAGCAGCAATGAACACTGCAAGCTAGAATATCTACATCCATAGCCATCTACATATTAAAAGAAATGCATGGGCATATTCCCTCAGTGATGTCCCTCTGCTCTTCCAAAGTCAAAAGAAGTCTTCTCTAACCGGATGCAATTTTTCTCACTATGCTTTTCAGCAGCTGTCTTTGCTGATTTCTAATGAAAGCTCATGATAACTGGCTTTGGCAACAGATTGTAGTTTCCTAGATGAGTAAGCAAACAGAGATTTTTTTTTTTTCCCCCTCTTCCACAGAACTTGAGATGCATTCTGTGTCTTAAGAAGGAATTGATGAGTTCCGTAATCTGGTCAACACCTCAAATACATTTAATGAAGGACCATCAGAGGTCTATGGTATTTGTATACTTCAAAATGTGGACAGCTACACGACAAAGATAAATGCCAGCCTGGGAAACAAAAAATTGGACCGTAGCAATTTATGAGTAGAAAATGAGAAACCTTTAGACAACAATTGATTTAGATTTGACTGAGAAACAGGCATACGAAGAACAAGTAAATTGACACATCATAAAAAAAATCTTCACTTGAGTTTATTCTAAAGTATTTTTTAAATGGGGGGAAAAAGCTCATCACAAGAACAGCATTCACTGAAAGATGATATTGATTTAGTAGGCAGAGCCTGAGGGATGTCAAACCAGAAAATCACTATAATCAACTACAAAGGAAATTCATCATGCCAAAAAGGAAGTGGGTGGATGCGCAAAGCTCATAAAAGAAAAAGAAAAATAACATTGTCTGCTGTTAGATGCATTATTTAAAAAACAAAACTAGAGTGAGTACTAAAATGATTCCTAAGCAGTAAATAAATATATGAGGAATCTAATAGATAGATATCAAGAGAAAATAATTAGGGTATAGGCTGTATTTTATTGAAGAGACATTGTGGAGTTCCATAAGCAAATGTTTCTTGTAACTGTGTTCTAAAGACAAATTTTAGGTTGAGGATTAAAAATCTGAATACTTAAAAACATAACACTTACTTTTCTCAGAAAGACTGCATAAAACGGAGAAAATATATGCTAAACCCACAATTCCAATTTACTTTTCTATAATGAAACAGAGGAGCGCTGAATAAAGTCCAGCAAAAGCCAGGGTGTTGATAATTGACAAAGCAGACAACTTCAAACATCCTAGGACAAGAAAGATTAAGTTTAATATGTCTCAAATGTGTGTGTTTAAAATAATTTCATTCAACATTTGTTCTCAGTCTTGAATAGAAGAGGAGGAAGAGAAGAGATTAAATGGCAGGTGAATTGAATATTTCTTTTGGTGATAATAAAATCTAGAGCACTGATGGAATGTAATTTAATCTAAACCAGCACAAACCACTTATGTTCTCCTACAAAATATGTGCGTGACATAAGGCCTGATCTTTCAGTGCAATCTGGCAGCAGGAACAGCAAAACACCAGCTCAAAGCTACCCTTTGCATGTGGGGTGGTGTACAGCACAGGGTTCCCAACACAGCCTCCGCGCAACATTCTGACAGCCAATTAAGGGGAAAAGGATTCAAATATGGTTTATAGTTTTGAATGTCACGCTTTTCGCATGTTTGACTCCAGAGCATTTCTCTGATGCAGGATAGTACGGAGCCAAAGGATGCAAGCAGTTGAAAATGTGGCTAGAGGAGTTTAATACAGAGCAGTCAGAAAATTGTGGCAAACAATACTTGGCCAGACAAATTTAGTATACAAGTTGCATAATTCCCATTCCTCTCCACAGCCCTAAACTGTGCTACACTATGTAGTAGGTGAGGTGCTAAAAAATAGTAGACAGCCTGCAAGTGGTGGTAACTTTCACTACAGCTGCTGGAAGTGCTAGTCCTCGGAGCCACTCCCAAAACCCCTCATCTTCTACCACCTGTCTTCATTAGCAGTGGAAATGGTAAAACAAGACCAAAACCACCCATCTACCACCCCCAAAAGAAAATTTGGGTACTTGCATGATAACGACATACAGCTTTAGGGCACTGTTCTTCACTATTGTCAGTAAAGAGCATATTATCACAGATTTAAATGGCAACTTCATGAGTATCTGGAGCCAGACAGAGAGTGGGATTCACCTAATAAAATAAAGACATCTGTATCTGTGTTATTCATCTTAGTCAATTAAAATAAAGAAAACTGTTAGGACATATTTAGCTGACCTATTTGCTTTAGCATGAGGTAAATGACATCGTAGATCCCTTTGACTGTATTAATTAGACTTTGATTTTCTGTAAGCAGAGCTCAGGTGACTTGCTCAGTATATGCTTACATATGTTTAGTAGGCATGGAGGTGCTGGGTTGGCAGTTGGACTAGATGATCTTAGAGGTCTTTTCCAACCTTGATGATTCTACGATTCTATGATCTAATTCCTATTTGCTTTGCAAAGTACCTGCAAGGGGATTCAAGAAGCCAGTAAATTGTGTATGCAATTAAGTTCACAAAACTACAGACCTCTTATTTATGCTTTTTTCCCCTTTGTTCTGACTTAATTTTTTGACCTTGGAAGAAAAAAAAAACAGATGGACTGGATCACAGAAAAGGTCCATCTGCTCCATATCTTCTAATAGTGACCATCAGCAAATATCCAGGAAAGAGTACAAGCACATAAAAAACCTCAGTGATACATGCTTTTGGTCAATGTAATTTGCATCACAGACTTCTTTAGCTGGGTTGATATTTTGTCTTTAAGCAGAGATAACAACTTAGCCCTCACAAGGCTTCAATAACAATTGTCTGTGCAATGCTTCAGAGCAATAAAGCACTTTAGAAGTGCTAAGTATCACTATTCAATGTGTTTCACTTGTATTAGAGATTTGATGATGAAATGCTCAGATTTAATATGCCTATTACATGTATGAGCACAAAATAATTCATCCAAAGCTTGAAGTCTATTAGCTGCCAACGGGTCTAACAATTTATATGATTTTCTGATTAAAAGCACCCTGAAGACCACTGCAGTAATAATGAGGTGTTTCTTAAAGAACCCAAAGCAATATACTTATTTAAAAATATTTATTATAACAGCAGTTTAAGGATAGTAGTTACAGCTTTTATTTTTCAGATACAATAACTAAACATTTGCCTCTCTGGCAAAGTTACCTCTTTATGAATTTTTAGAGCATTAGCTCTGAAGTTGCAACTTTCTGTAAAATATTGAGTTTATGTTAAGGTCAAGATAATTTGCTCCATTTTGAACTATTCAGCACAAAGGCGCCTGGCAATAAATGCTGTCACCTCTAAGAGATCTCCTTTTCTTTTCCTTTCCTTTTGGCCCTAGCAAAACATTCTCCAAAACTTGGTATGTAAATATGTTAGCATGACACAAAAAATTATTTCACCAGGATGAATATTCCTAAAAAAATTACCTAATACTACATGACTAGCAGAAAAATAATAATGTGCTAAAAAAACCAAACCAAACCAAACAACCAACCAAACAAAACCAAAAAACACAACCAGCAACTTTCCATCAGGGAATCTATACAATACCATGTAACAGTCAAAACAAAAATGCTCAATGAATTGAGATGGTTTTCCCTGACTGAAGAGCAGAGCTGGCAGGGACCTGAAGATCTTCTACACCTCCTTATCATTAGACAACAATACCTTTTAACTTCCACTGTAAATCTAAGATTTTTGCCCCATGTACTAGTAATAGGGAGAATAGATTATTCCCTTCTTTTGAGAAATCTATTACATCATATCAGGGTGGCTCTCAGAGTTTGATGGCAGTGAAGACCAGCTCTTGAAAAGATGTCTATCATTTTGAAAATAATTTATGAATGAATTTTCTATTACTAATTATTGCATATGAAGTAAGACAAAGTCTATTTGCATTTCTCTCATGTTAAGTCCTTTGTTATGCTGGCATTGCCAACATAAAATATTTAAAATGTTACTTACAGAGCCAATTATAATAATCAAGTGAGAAAAATTCCATTACAAATCTTAAAATAATCTCTTATTGCATTTTAAGGGATCAGCTACATTACGCCATGACTTCTTTAGCAATATTGCAGCTGTTGAGATATCGGAATTCTTATATGCTGTTTCAAAATATTCTTTGAACAATGTCTCCCCCAATCTATCATATATTATAGGTCTACAATAAAGCAAGAATTCTTATGGTCTTACAAATTCTCAAAATACTTTATAAAACAGGTTCTCATCTTGCTTCAGTAAATGGTATTAATGGAACATGTGGAAATAGAGGCCTGCATAGGATTGCTATTTTGCCCTTGAAAGGCAAATTCTTCTCTAGTAACCGTTCCGAGGTTCAGCCACAAATTAGGGCTACCATATGCAACTGAAATTGCTGAGGGAATGGCTGCAAACAACATGCCACTTTTCAAACTCAAGTTTGAGTAGGTAGAGACTGCACAGCAGATTTTACTCAAAAGCTACAAATAGACATTATTCAACAATTAAGGCATTATTTTCACTGAAGCATACAAACTTTTATAGTACAATATGGAAACAATATCTTTATTAAAAACAAAACAAGACAAAACAAAATCCAGTTAATTACCAATTTGGTAATTGGGTCTGTGGCTCTGTGATATTTAAATAGCCATGAAAAAGAAGTAGCTGATAAGATAGAGCAGACATTTATGCATTTAAGTCACTTTAAAAGAAAAAGTAAGCTTTGAATGTAGTGAAACAGGCAGTGTTTAGTTAACGATTTTTGAGTTTCCAGAAGAATACAAGCCCAGAAACATTCTAAAACTGGCTAGATTCAACAAGCTGAATCTTAGTGCTTTTCTTCTTGCATATATTCCTGCCCCAGAAAATAGCCTATGAGGGCAGTTATGAATCAAAGTCCCCATTCCAAATAATCGAGAGAGGCAAACGCAAGGTCCAAACACTTGATGATTAAAAGCCTCTAAATTAAATCCTTTAGATAATATACATTTGACATATAAACTTTTAACATTTAAATATATTTAAATGCTGTAACATTTAAACACATTTGAGTATTTATGAGAGTACACAGTAGCCATCCAGATACTGTCATATTCAGACATCATACTTTGCTGCCTTCTATCAAAGGATTGAGGACAGAGAATGATCTAACCAACAGGAAAGGACAGGCAGGCGCAGTGGTTTTAATCCCGATCTTGCATGTAGACAAATCAGGTTTAACTTTCCACTGCAGACTACTGTAATTGTAGCTAAGTCACTTGGTGAGCATCAGCAACTCAGATGCCTAAACATGGAAATCTAAGTGTCATTGTAATTACCCAAAGACTTATTTCCATAGGAACAGCAGATATGAAAAGGACCTACAGCAGCCCCACATCCTTCTTGGCTGGAGCTATAGGCTGGGTTTGTGTGCTTTTGGACATCCAAAGTTGTTCCGAATATTCACATTTAGGCATTGCATTTACCTTGCACAGGATATTCACATGTCTAATTTTCAGTGCGCATGTTACGAAAACCAGATTTCCTGCATAGACATTAGAGAAAGGCATGTTCCTAGAGTGCCTTGATTTACCCTGTGGAGATATCTCTATCTATGCATTCTATATAGAATCATAGAATTATTAAGGTTGGAAAAGACCTCTGAGATCATCTAGTCCAACCACCAACCCAAAACACCATGCCTATTAAACCATGTCCTGGAGTGCCACATCCACACAGTTTTTGAACACCTCCAGGGATGGTGACTCTACCACCTCCCTGGGCAGCCGGTTCCAATGCCTCACCAAATCCATATGGATTTCTGTCTCTTAATACCTATACTAACTGTGTGTGAACATCCTCCTCAGTGCCTCCATTTTATGAGAATCACAGCATTTCCACACCTCATTCTGAGATTGTAAAGCTAGATGTGAAAGTGATGCTCATCCACTCTGACATCAGGGTAAGAGCAACATCATAAGAGCAAAACAGACGATCCCTGGAGACCTACGGATGGCCAAGCCTTCATGAATGGACTTCCATTTGTACCATGCACAGAGAGGAAGCTTGGCTGACTTCGGACTTAATGAGTTCATATCAACTTGGTAACTAAATGACCTCAGGGCAGGATTAATATGTATGGGTAGGGAGCATTTACAACTCTGCCTAAAGCTATCTCACTTGGATGCTCTGAATTGCCCTCCTGAGGATACTAGTTCTCTCCTTGGACTGTGTAGATAGCTTGGCTTTCTAATTTGGGCATGAATTAGCTCCTTTTTAAAGCTTTGAGTTATTTTTTGTTGAATCTCTGTGGCTTTGGCTAGGACACATCCTGACAGATTTAGGTCCAATGGAACCACATTAAATCAGAGTATTTCAGAGATATCTGTTCATCCTCCAGGAGCCAAGACTAGAATTTAGAAAGACGAATTTTGGATCTAAACATGTCAATGGCATTTCTTTACATTCTCTACATTTCACCAAGTTTCCTCTCTAATTCAGTGAAATTTTCTAATTTGACAGTTAGATCCATAAACCATCAAGACTATCTTAATGCTATCAACAGCCTAAGTGCAGTATCAAAGTTCAGTTCATCAAACCATCAAACAATATTCTCTTTGGGGCATTTTCTCCCCTTGATGAGCACATGTAAGACCTAGTTACGTTAATCATCATATATATATTGAGAAGCAAATGTAATCCATTGTACATTCAGCCTGTCAAAATGTATCAATTATTCAGTCAGAAAGGTCTGACTGCATGAATCATTTCAGTGTTCACCACAGAGCAGGCTTGGAAAAAGGTTTTGATGAAATAACTGAGTAGGAATTTTAAAAACTATTATTCTTAACTAAAATTTGAGGTATAAGTAGGGAAGGCCTAAGTAGGTATAAGTCAGGTTTAGGACTGCTTAGAAAGCATTTCTTTTTCTGTCCTCCCTGCTAAGCTCTTTCCAATTCAGATAATGTTTCTATTTTGCTGCAGGTTTCTCTCAGGAAATGAATTTCTTAGCTGGATGTCACCTGAGGATGTCCAAATGAACCACCTAACATTTCTGTAGCCTCTTTTCCTTCTAATGCTTACATCTTAACATTTCACATAACAACTGCAAGATTTTTATAGGAGATGACCTGATCTTATTACAAACTCTATAAAGTGCTGCACCACACTCTATGGCATTATATAAATAAAAGTATGATAGCATCACTGCCTGAGGATTTGTTTATGGCCTGAAAGTCCTTTTTCACAGGGCACTGTACTGGGCAAAACTGAAGGTTTTGGCCAACAGGAAACAAAACTGGAAGCAGATTGATTTCCTCTGCTTTCCCCTCCTTTACAGGAGATTCTTGTTTTCTTTCCCTTCCTAATATTCCCCCGACCGTAATGCTGGGGGGTGGGACGGGGAGGTTGATATTGTCTAGAAAGGGATAATTGCAGGAGGTATTTTGCATGACAGGATGAGATACGACACTACTAGACGGGACTCTTCCTTATCTAGTGCATATGCAAAGGAATGTATTAAACAGAAGTCCTTTAAGGTACATTAAGCTTGATGGTATTCTCTCCTCCTTGTGAGTTTGGCACACGCGATTGCTGTGAGACAACAATGTGGGCTGCAGCTTGCTCTCGTTTTAACGCCCGCTCAATCCTGACATTCTCCAGCCTCTAGTGATTTTGCAGTGAGATATTTTGAAGTTTTTCATTTCCCTCAGTTTTTCAAATGCACTTAATATAGTGTAAAGTGAGAGTTTATGATCCCGGAGAGAGATATACCATACAGACCAGCACAGCATAAATAGCATTAGGATAGGTTTCCCAGCACCCCCCAGTGCCTCAACTCTGAGCTGAATGGACTGTTTTCTAATCAAAAGCCCTCATATTTTTCATTCTTTGCTACTCTTTTGATAACAGAAGGCCTAGACAAACAGAAGCAAATAGAAACTCTATTCCGCTGCTCATGCAAGCCTGTTCACAAAATGCCTCCCATAGGCTGCTTTCCACCAGCCCTGCTATTTCATTTAATCCATTCAGTCCTGAAGGATCAACTTAGGCAATTAGACAAGGGATTTGGGCTCTGAGGGATAATTGGATGACTTGCGTGCAATAAACTTCTTCCACGCTCTCTTCACTTTTTTCTTTTGTTCTCTTTGCTCATCCCTTTGTTTCTCATCATTAATTTTTTTTAATCAAGTTTGCAACACCCTTGCAGATACAGCAAGATTGTAATGTGACCAAGTAGTGAGAAACTAAACACCTACATTGTGGCTCCCACTGTTTCATGCCTCTTTAAATTGTTCTGATGTGATACCAAAGGGAAGAATAGCTGAATTTAGATGATGGGATGCAGCAGTCAAGGCTTCGTTTTTTTGTATCTGCAGCACTGCTGAAGTTGCAGGGAGGGAACGAATGAGCTCAGATGTCTTTGCCTAATCTCAAGTGAATCCTGGAGGAAAGCTCGTGCCGGGGGGAAGTATTACAGCAGAATTTAATTGCCTGTATTCTGGTGAATTGTGTGTGAATTCTATCATGGCCAAGGAGTTTACTGACATAGATTAAGGACTGCTGAAATGTAATTACCTTTCTTTTCCCCCTATAACTACCTTCATACTCCTCCTTGTCATCTCCAAGTCCCAGTCTGGGAGCTCTTTTTGCCTCGGACACACAATGTCATTCTTACTCTGTAGTCCTCATCCTGATGCTTCTAACTTTTGTTTCTTCCTATTTTGACATGTTCGTTTCACATGAACCACTTCTGTCATGTCATCCTTCTCTTAGCTCCTTTTATTTCCTGTACACTAGCACGATTTGTCAGTCTGGGTACACAGCAGAGTTTAAAATCACATGCAAGTTTCAATGTCTCTCTCTAACATTACAGTATAATTCTCTTTTATAATAAATGCCAGTGAAATATTAATGATCACTATGCTATCAACCATAAAAAGTAATAACAACAAAAAATAAAAATCAGATCTTAAACCTCCTAGCTTAAATGTCTAAAGAATGTGTAACCAACTGCTGAATGTGCAGAAGTCCTTTCCAGTGCCCATCTGTAAGGAATACAAATATTGCAGGCACAGCTACCGAGAATCAGCTCAACCTGTAGGAAAGAAAGTTTTTCTTCTAGATGTCCACATTCAGTCTGACATGAGCAAATAGACACAATGTCCTGCACACCTCCTCTGAAGAGCTGCTCAGGTAACACTGACAGGCATAATAGGAGATTAGAACAGACTGTGCGCAACCTTGTGAAGTGCTGTAGGTTTCTTACAAATGAAAAACACCCATCAAAAACAAGGTCAAGAGGAACCCAAAATGTATTTCTCCTACTACTAGAGAGATAGATATTCAAGGGCTAGTCATCTTCAGATGAAAGTATGGGGAATTTTAAGATGAGATAAATATCCTACTGAGAAATAAATTGAAAAATACTTTTCAGAGTTCTTGTATGACTGGACGGAGTATGCAGCTCTGCTCTCCATATCTCCTCAGTGAAAAGTACGTTTGAGTAGCTCAGGCAGAACGCTGGAGGATGTGACTGTTGAGTTGCTTTAAATCGTACTCCTATGCTCTGCACAGAGAACATAAATTGACTGAAGATGGAGTAATGAACTAAGAGGGTGAAATATGAAAAATATGTTTAAACTAAGCTCACAAAAGGAGAGACATTGTGTTTGTCTCCAAATAGAGATGGAAAGGAAGATGGTAATGGTTTGTCTCTTCTGTGGTGCGATGTGGTGATATCTGAGCTAGCTTTTGTCTTTGCAGCAGTTTAAACACCACAACAGAGGTCTCAGCAGCAGCTAATTTACCCTGTTTTGTGACTGAGGAACACACATCAAATTCATTTTTTCCTCTTTCCTTATGATCTCAAGGGACATCCTCAGATAGGTAACAGCAATTTCAGACACTTTATGTCTTTCTGCCCTAGACCTTAGTACATTCAAGAGAACATGGAGGTTATAAAATAAAAATTTAGGTTAAATGCCAGGCAATTGTCTTCTCAGCCAAGAGTAGGCTAACTCTCCACATAAAGCTGGTGGACAAACCCCATTTCTAAGTGACTGAATGTGCACTACATGAGTGGTGGAATAAACCACAGTAGGAATCAATTCCATGTACAGAGGGAGTCAGAGCAAGTGACTAACAAGGTCTTTTCTGTATCTCAGTAGAAAATGGTTTCTGGAAGAATATCACCAGGCACTTCTCACAAGCATACAGGTGTTAACCTTGGTGCCCTGGCCATGTGCCAGCTCAGGTAATTACCTTTTTCACTTAAATTCTCCTTCCAGACTTGCCTGGCTTGTCTCCACTCCCTGGCCCTGATTTATATGCAATTAAACAGCAGCAGTGTTTCACTGTGCAGGTGGTTGCTTGTCAGTGCAGGGAGTGGTGAGGGGATCAGCCGTAGAGTGAAATGGATGTTATATATGCTACAAGTTCCCTTTAAAGGTTATGAAGTTCTTTAGGATCCTTGCAAATATACTATCTAGATGAAAGACAACCCTGTATAGACCATCCAATGCCTCATCTGTGCCATTTTCCGAGGTTGAGAGGATAGCTGGCTCCCCTGCATCACAGCAAGCTCAGCAGGCAGCTTCCTCTCCCCGATCACTGTCCTGCAGCACTCGTGATCGCTGCAGGAGAGTTGCTTCATTTCCAGTGCAGCCCTTCAGCTCTGCAGGATGCACCCATGTCTCCTGAGGCTTGGTTCCTGCAATGCCACAGCCTTTGCCATCTGCAAATTTTAGCTCACGAACAAATGTAGGTGAGCAGGGCTTTGACAAATGCTTAGAAGCCTTTGTTTCACAACTCCCTGCCAACGCTATCATTTCTCCAGGAGTTATGATCTCTTTTTGTCCAGAAAATTGTACAGATGAGCTGCAGAACCCCAGTGTTAAAAAAGAAATACTGAAAATCCTTTAGCAGAAGAAGAGAGGCTGTCACAGCAGCAGGTCCCGTGAGGCAGCAGTCCTGCCCTTGCAGGAAAGCAACACAATTCTCCACTGGCAGAATGAGACTGACTGAAAAGCAAGAACTAAGTACATATAAGGAGCATATGCAATGCAACAGCACACACAACTTTGAGTCATTTTTTTAAAGTACTTTCATATGCACTATTTTTAGTAGAGCTGAATGTTGTATGCACAATACAAAACCTGTGAAATAAAGGAGAAAAGGCAGCTTCCTGTATTTCAAGAGGAATGAAGAGTTATACTTCGTCCTCAAATTTTTTCGTCAAGTTTTGAATAGTGTAGTGGAGAAAAAGACAGCAGAAGTATTCAAAATAATTTGTGAGAAACAAGCTGCATACCTAAGTGTAACTCTGAAATATGGAAATACAATAGGTGACTTAAGAAAAAACCCAACTTTGGCAATCATTCTAGGAAAAGTTCAACATTAACAATGAAGTATTATTTTGTAAAGTAATCCTTATTATTTTAAAAAAGTCTTCTGATGCCTAAAAAAATGTGAATCTGCTGTTTCATATTCCAAATCTTACAGAAAGTGATTAATTTTATTACTTTTTTTAACACACAGAGAAGATTCCTCTCAGAGTTGCACAGTAATAGGATGAGAGGAAATGAACACAAACGAGCATGGGAAATTCCGATATGAGAAGCTTTTTCTTCTTTCTTTTTTTTTTTTT